>PITA01000617.1:53627-213421 GCA_004023965.1 Spilogale gracilis
TTTGACAGAGAGAAACACAGCGAGAGAGGGAACACAAGCAGGGGGAGTGAGAGAGGGAGAAGCAGGCATCCCACAGAGCAGAAAGCCCGATGTGGGGCTCGATCCCGGGTCTCCGGGATCATGACCTGAGCCGAAGGCAGTCGCTTAACCAACTGAGCCACCCAGGCGCCCCCCCAATGAACTTTTTTAAAAAAGGTTTTATTTTTATTTATTTTTTTGAGTGCGTGCATGAGTCGGGGAAGGGCAGAGGGAGAGGGAGAAAGAATCTGAAGCAGACTCCAAACTAAGTCCTGAGCCCCATGCGGGGCTCCATCTCATGACTACAATATCATGACCTGAGTGAAAACCTAGACTTGGACACTTAATCGATTGAGACACACAAGCACCCCTCAATTAACTTTTTAAAAAACAGCTGTGTTGAGAGATAATGCACATACCATAAAATCTCTTATTAAGTGTGAACAATACTTCCAATTACTTTCAAAATTACTGTTTTTTAGAAATTATTTTTGCAATGAAGTGGTATTCCTTTCATAACAAGAAGAAAGAATACAAAGTGTGCATATTTACAATCTAATGGTCCTTACACATAAGGAATATTTTTTCAGGTGTTTCCAATAATTGCAGTCAAGAAAATATGTTCTCATGGGGGTTTAAGTGAAAGAAAGGTGTAAGATGTGGTCAACATATTATTGCAAAAGTGACAGGTGTGGTGAGAGAAAAGACTACAGGCGGACTGTCCTAGTGGCTTTCTTCAGTGTCCTGCTTAGGAGAGGAGACCCAGTTTAATTTACAGACTCTCAGTTCACTATCAAGGTGTTAGGGAGAGACTTCTGCCAATAACCAATCTGATAATGGCTGATAGGTTGTGATAAGTGTTTTCTCACCCAGGATAGTAGTGTACTACATTAAGAGGGGGAAAAGTTAATAATAGTTTTGGGGTTTAAACAGAAGTAAGTGGCAAAAGAAAAGCTCCACTTAACCATTACCATATATGTGCAGTGAGAAAGATTGGAAAGTTTTCAGAACTCTGAATGTCAGCTCCCATTGTGTATTAATGATCTTTGTGGTTGATGGAACAGATCTAAAAACATGCTTTTTGCTGCAACGAGTAGAAAAAATAGAAGGCTTTTTCTGTGAAAATTACAGAACTGTTCACAAATATTGGGCCTCTGTAGATTGCTCTATGTTGTTGGATGTCAAGAACACAGCTGGCATTTGGGCTGACCCACATATTGGTAATTTGCCTAAAAGAGCTTTTCCTTTCCAAGATTGCATATGATGAATGTGTAGTGCCAGAGCGGCTTAGTCAAATCAGACAACCCATCCTGATATCATTGTTAGACTATTTGTTTTTAAGTGAGGCTTTTATCTTGTGACTTCTGCTTGAAGATATTCCTTATTTAATGCCTGCATCTGGCTTTAAACCCTGCTATAATCCAGCATCATCCCAATTTTCCAGTAACCGGTTTTATTTCCTCTTTGTTTCAGATATACAAAGACTCATTCTTGTGTCTGAGTGTTTGCTTATGTCATTTAACTTCCTATAGTATTCACTTACTTAAAAGTCTGCTTGGTTTTGTGTCCTCTGCTTACAACAATAGATACTATAAAAATAGCCTTACCGTGTATGTAAATATATATGTAAATATTTATATTATAATATATAACATATAATATCAATAACATTAATAAATAATTATTGAGTATATTAACATATTGATAATATTATGTTATTTACATAATATAAATATATATACCATAGACTAAGTTACCATATACTATATTTACCATATACTTATGTCTTATACACACACACACACACACACACACATACCATAATCCCCATAAGGGTGGACTGTGCAGCTGTGAAAGGAACAAGGAAGATCTCAGTACACAGCTATGGAATGATCTCCAAGACATGTTATTATTCTGAAACAAAAGCAAAACAAACCAAGGTGTGGAACAGAATTTAAATATAGTATACAATCTTTTGTGTAAGAAAGAGGGTGAAATAGGAAAGATACATGCATTTTCTAGAATGTGTTTATAGTGATATATATATATATATATATATATATATATATATATATATGGTGACAAAGTCCACTATAATGCTTAATGTGCCCTTTATGTGGATCTTTTAGGAGATTTCACTTTGAAAAATTACTATTGTAACTAATCATGTTTCCTTAGTTGCTTTAACCACCAGGAAACTCAGAATCACATATGCAACTTTTCTTTAGTACTGAATAGATTCTTAGTACTGAATACAAATGACTTTATTTGTATGACTTTTCAACTGACTTCATGTTATTGTTCTGGCATTGATGGATGAAGGTGGTCCTCTATCTTTTAACATCATTTACTCCCCCAAATATAAAATTAAAATAAAATCATTTACCCACATATTTTTTTTAAAAGGCAACACATATTTATTAATCTGACATTTTCCACGAGTCAGGAGTATAGGTAGCATATAGCTAGATCCCTTGCTCACGTCTCAGACTAGATGTCAAGGTGTGGGCTCAGACTACAATACTCAGCTGGGGCTTGGGGTACTTCTAAGCTCACTGATTGTTGGCAGAATTCACTTCCTTGCACCTGCAGGGCTGAGGTCCTTATATTCTTATTTGTTTTTAACTGTGAATTGCTCTCAGCCTCTAGAGGCTGTCTCCCTCTCCACCAGCAGTTCACAGCCTGGCTCTTTGCCTTCTATCTGAAGACCATTAGCAACGTCGGTCAAGCCCTGATTCCCCCTCATACTTCAAAAGTCTTTGATTTTATTCTGCCATCAGCAGGGGAAAAAAAGCTATGCTTTTAATGGTTTCACCTGATGAGATTAGGCTCACCTGGATAATCTACATATTTTAAGGCTAATTGGGATAATGACAACTTCAAATTCCTTTCCCAGTGGTTCCTATATTAGTGGGGTGGAAGAGAGAGGAACTTCATGGAGATCTGCCGATCACAATCCCCATAATGGTGGCCTATACAGCTATGAGAAAGAACAAGGAGGATCTCAGTACACAGCTATGGAATGATCTCCAAGACATGATTCTGAAAAAATCAAACAACAAAAAACAACAAACAAACTGCAAACCCAAGGTATGGAACAATATTTATAGTGTAAACCTTTTGTTGAGAAAGAGAGTGAAATAGGAAAGATACATGCGTTTTCTAATATTTTTGAAAAGAAAGAATGGGAGGATACATAAAAAGTTTAAAAAAATATCAATTTACAGGAGCGCCTGGGTGACTCAATCCATTAAGCAACTGCCTTTGGCTCAGGTCATGATCTCAGGGTCCTAGGATTGAGTACCATGTAGGTTCCCTGCTTAGCTGGGAGTCTGCTGCTTCTTCTCCCTCTGCCTCCCCTCCCCATGCTCTCTCTTGCTCCCAAATAAATAAATAAAATCTTTTAAAAAGATGTCAATTTATAGGGGTAGGAAGGACACAGGGACAAGGATGAAAGTTATACTTCTCTGAAGTACCTGTTTTGTGGTTTATGCTTAAGACCCATGTAAATGTTTTATATAATTAAAAGATAAAGCTAAATAAAAATGATAAAAATAAAACAACTTGTAAAAATTGCAACAACTTGGTATCCGGTTTTTGGTATAACTCTTCAGAGAAGAAATGTTTAAAGAGCTCTTAAATCACAGTATTTTGACAATATTGTTGTATACTTTAGGGAAAAACTTCATTAAGAAATCTTAAACTGCATTCGGTGTTCTTGTTGTCAATGTTAATATTTGTACTGCTGAGGTTTTTCTTCCCAATTTTAGAAATTGTGGTAAAATACACACAACATCTCTTTACCATTGTAACTATACAGCTCACTACTATTAAGCACAGCCATATTATGCAAACATCACCACCATTCTCCTCAGGGACTTTACATGTTACAAAACTGAAACATTATACCCTTTAAACAGTAACTCTCCAACCCCCTTCCCCCAGTTTCTGGCAATCACCATTTGGTTTTCTGTCTCTGTGATTCTAACTTCCTCATATAAGTGAAATTATACAATATTTGTTTTTTGTGCCTTGCTTATTTCATTTAGCATAATATCCTCAAGGTTCATCTTTGCTGTAGCATATTGCAGATTTTTTTCCCTTTTAAGGCTGAGTTGCTACCACATATTGCTTATCCACCATCTGTTGAAGGTCCTTTGGTTTGCTTCACCTTTTAGCTATTGTTAATAACACTACTATGAACTTGGGTACACAAATATCACTTGATATCCTCCTTCTGCCTTCAGTCTTTTGAGTATATATCCTAAAATGGAATTACTGTATTATATGGTCATTCTATTTTTAATTCTTTTGAGAAACTACCATTCTGTTTTCCAAAGCTACTGTACATTCCCACCAAGAGTGCAGAAGGGTGCCAATTTTTCCATGTTCTCACGGATACTTGTTATTGCCTTTCTTTTTGTTGTTGTTTGTTGATAGGAGTCATTCTAAAGAGTGTGAGGTTTTACTTGTGTATCTTTGCAAGCCATTTCAAATCCCCTTTGGATCTTGGTAAAATAAAAATTATATTTAAAAAATAATGGCCAATTTTCTTACATTTTCTTTACTCTCCCTTTCTATTTTTTTGCCCTTCTCTGTTTATTCAAACTGCATGCAGTCCTCCAGTCCAGCTTTTCCATGTACTCCTGTATTATTTTCATTGACCTTCCTCCCTTTTTTCTGAGCTCTTGTGTTAATATAATTTTTCACTTTAGGGTTTCCAACTACTTACTCATGTTTGTGTGTATTGGTTCTGTTGTCCCAGGATGTGTGTTTTTTAGTAGCAGGACCCATGAAACTTCTACTTTTTTGAATCATCTAATGCAATGATACTCTATCAAGAAATGCTTCCTTTTAACAGTATCCTTGTTAACAAATGCTTTTTAGCTTATTAACTCTCAACACTCAGCATGTTCTCTTTAGAATTATAAGAACCTGTTTTTGTTTGCCACACCCATGCTTGTTTCATTGGTCTGCAGGCTATTCAATCCCTCAACATTTCTTGAGTTCCTGCTGTATATGGTGTTCTTGATAGACATCTGCCTTTGCAACACCATTTGAGATGAATGGTAATATCCAGATGGGGTGAGGTCTATTTCCATTGCAACTGGGGGAGGGACAGGTTGGATAGGTTTTTATACTTGGGAATCACTTCTTCAATAGGCAGGGCATTTAATCTCTAGCCAAAAAACAATTCTTGAATGAAAAGCAGACAATGGAACTCTGAATAATGTATCTGGTGGGTTTTAACTATCATGATCAATTTATCTGGGTTGACAGGACTGTTAAGATTTTGAAACGTTAAGTCCAGCATCTTAACCTCATTAGTTCCAGGCAAACTGGAATGGTAGGTCATCTGAACCCTAATTCTGACTCTCATGCCCCAATGAGTATGGAGGTCACCCCCACCGGCTCTTCATTGCTTTGAGTACATTTCCTACTGAGTCCATGCCTCTTCCATTCCTGAGTGAAGACTACAAGTCCCAGCATGCAGCGCAGCCCTTCTAGGCCACTCCCCAGCCGTCCGGGCTCTTTCTCGCACGCCTCTTGCCTCTTCGTAGGGCGCTTGGCCTGGTAGCGTGTGCGCGCTGACGTCGACGCGTAGGCGTCATACTTTTTGCGTATCTCCCCCACCTACAGGGTTGCCAAAGTCCGGCGGCGGGAGGTGCAAAGCGGTGCTTCCTTCTTTTTTCTTTCCTTTTTTTTTTTTTTCCCTTTTAAAGTGCCTCTGTGGTTTAAAAGCCAGAGAGAACTTGGAAAGGGGCCGCCACTCCTAGCCCACTTTTGCTCCGAGTTTGCGACTCCGCGGGGCCAAGATGGACAAAGTCTGTGCTGTTTTCGGAGGCTCTAGGGGCATTGGGAGGGCAGTGGCCCAGTTAATGGCCCAAAAAGGCTACCGACTGGCCGTCATCGCCAGAAACCTGGAAGTGGCCAAAGCCGCCGCCGGTGAGCTCGGCGGTAGGTACCGAACTAGAGTTGTCCAAGTTATGTGGCTGTGGTCCGAGAGCCTTAAGTTTCCTCGCTTGTAAAACGAGAGGGTCTGGCCTTTACGGCTCTGAGGGTTAAGCAGTTCAGCTTCGCATGCTCAGGACTACCCCCTCTTGAGTGTGACACCAGTTGGGGCAGAGAACTCCTTTAACACCCGCTTTTCCGCAGTGTCTCCTGCCACACCGCCTGCCGTCAAGGACTGAACACTTCGGCTTTTCTTTGAGATTTCGCAGTCTTGTGAGGTCCTATTACTTAAGTATCCACACACACCCCTCCCCCAAGGCTAGCGGCGTTGTTTTGTTTTGGTGCCTGGAAGAAGGGAGACACAACAGTTAACAGGGCTGGGCGGGATGGAGTTAACTGCAGGAAGGATAGGCGTGCCGGGCTTGAAAGGCTCGTTGTAGTTGTGCTGCAGGTTGTTTTGCTCCCTGTGCGAACGCACAAAGCGGTGTTAAATTATAGACACATACTTTTGAGTACAGCTGGGTATGAGATACACTTGTTTTGGCTCGCCTACATCCATAGCCACTTAAAAAGTTATTAAATTGTTTTGGTGGCTTTTACAAATGGAGAATTGAGATCTTCAGATTCCTTTTTATTACATTTAAAATCAATTATTTGTTTATTAAAATGGATTAGTAATTGTTCTGCATTATTTTGCAAATTTAAGTCTCTTGATGATAGGGAGAGTTAGGATGAATGGAAGACGCCAAGATGCTTCTATTTAGTTTGCTAGAGGGCAGGAATGTACTTCATTCACTGGGAGGCATCGGGAAGAGGCCTGGGGATACATCTGGAGGCTGTGTCCTTTAACGTTACTATTGATTTACCCTGTGCACATGGGTTGGGAAAATACTAGATTCTTTTTAGAGAGGGGGAAAAAAACCCCACAAGTTACAGAGCAGGGAGAATTTCAGTGTATGTTCTTGCTACTCATATTTATTATGATTAGGTTATTGTCACAAAGTAGTGAGAAAGTGATTTTCCTTATGGGGTCATCCCAAGCCATTAGTGTTTGCTCGACTAGATTAAAACTGGTGGTTGAACCCAACAACTTTTCAGATGAAAGCCAACGGTGGGTCACAGAGGATGCTTTTGGGCCTTTTACTTCCTTAATTATGTGTTCCATAAGCGATTGGTTTTCACCTACAAAGTGTGACTTCCCAGAAAGCTTACTGTTTCCGAAGGCATGAGGGTGTAATTTTAGTGTTAACTAGTAGGGGAGGTCAGCCAGATCAGCCAGAAAATAAGCAATCGTTTAGTTTTCAAAAAACTCCGTTTTAGAGTATTAAAATGATGGATTAGTGAATGGAAAAATGCTTTCCTTGACATGTATTCTTTTGGTATTTAAACATCTTTAAAGGGGGCATTTTAAAAAGGGGGAGTAACAGTTGTTTTTGGTAAAAATTTGTGTGTGGGGGGTGTTTTTTTGTTTTGACATTTTTCTTTTTTATAACTTCCTGCTTTGTAATGGTCAGACTTGAATAATAGTTCCAGAGTTTAAAAAAAAAAAAAAAGAAAGATAAAGTAGAAGACCCCTAGGGTTTATTCTCAGGATCAGGAAACCAATTTAACAAAAATCTAACAGACTTAGACATAAATTTCAAAAAAGAAATATAAACCTCAGAACACTGTTGATTAGCATGGGATCACCATCAAAGCCAGAAATATTATTAGAAGAATTTTACAAAGCCTTATGAACCCCAAAAAGGCCCTCCTCCCATTTTTTCCTGATTTAAAAAAAACTTTTAGGATTTAATTCTATAGTATGACTCTCCTTGTTTCCCATCTACCCCCATCCCAGTTTTATTGATTGAACTTTTGAGGAGAAGGGATCCATGACAATCATCTTTTATCTCTAGGTTCTAATAATCACAGGCTTAGCTCATAGTAGTTAACAAATGTGTATTGTATAATTTTTAAATTGAAATTATAATTTATAAGTAATGCTAATTTAACTTTGTTCTTTAGGAGATCATTTAGCATTTAGCTGTGATGTTGCCAAAGAACGTGATGTTCAAAATACATTTGAAGAGATAGAAAAAAAATTAGGTCGAGTTAATTTCTTGGTAAATGCAGCTGGAATTAACAGGTTGGTCACAAATTTAAGTATACTTCCTGTATGTTTTTTTTTTCCTAATATGTCTTTGATTGGTATGAATAAATATATTAACTTGTTCTACTTCTAATTGGGAGAAAATAGCATGTTTTAAAAAATATATGTATTTTAAAATTTGGCGTATATATACATTCTTTTCTTTTATATTGAGATATCAGTAAGGGTACAGTTCTATCGGTTTTAACATGCAGCTCACACCCATATTGAGCTATTAAACTTCTCCAGCACTACAGACGATTCCCTTCAGTTTCTTCCCAGTTAATACTACCTTATAGGTAACTACTATTTGACTTCTGTCACCATCATATAAGTTCATGAACTTAATGGTATTAGAGTAGGTATTCTTTTTAAAAGATGAATTTAGGATAGTATTTAATATATTTTCTTGCTTAACAGAGCTTACTGTAATGGCAGTTGCTCAGTTCAGGCTATTTTGGCTGCATGGCATTAATTTTAGCAGTTAGGAATATTTGCCTCTCAACCCTGCTTCTAGGTCTGTCCTGGTTTATCAGTTATTTTAATGCCCTTCAAATCAAGTTTAAAATGGGACTCTGTAGGTATTCTAGCTTGCATATATTCCCAATACTCTACTTTCAGTTAAAATGTTATGTACTTCTTGACTTTTTAAATTGGTTTTATCCCATTTTTAATTTACATGCTACTGTTTTTAAAACATTTATGTCTTTATTTATATTTTGTAGGGACAGCCTTTTAGTAAGAACAAAAACGGAAGATATTATATCTCAGCTTCATACTAACCTCTTGGGTTCCATGCTGACATGTAAAGTTGCCTTGAAGACTATGATTCAACAGCAGAGAGGGTCTATTGTTAATGTAGGTGAGTCTTTACCTGTAAAATTAGACTTACCGCATAGTGCCATAAAAACATTTAATTGACTAATTTGGGATTTATTCATGTGTAAAACCTGGATGAAAAGGGACTTTTTACTATCTATGGAAAAAGGACTTGATTAGTTAGTGGGTAAATTAGGAATCACAAATTCACATCTCTGTAGTGGTCAAGCAGATGTGAATTGAATGACCACCAGGTATTAGAGAAATATGATTTATGACAAAAGATGCCCTGCTTCATTGTCCAGAAGCCATATAGAACTGCTTAGATCCAGTTGATTATTGCTATACACAGATCTGCCAGCCATTTGACTTTTAAGAAAAATCGGACATCCTGATTTTCATGTGAATCTTGATTTTTAAAATATGGATAAAGAATTGAAAAATTTTAGGTAGTGGGGATAAAAAATGATCTCTACATGTGTTACTAATAAATCTAGTATAGAGGTTTAGGAGGAAGTTTTCTTAAGGGAATAATCTTTTCAGGTTTTTAGAATGAGTGTAAGTAACCCCTAATCTTCAGTTCATCTGACCTATGGGGCAGATAAACCATGTAGTATGAGCTTGTAGACCTTAAAATGCAAAATGACATACAGTTCTATTTCAGTTGGGTACTTTGAAAATAACAGCATATCATCTGCCTTTTAATTTTAAGTGGTAATATCTTAAAAAGCCACATAAAGAGAATCCTGCTCTGTTAAAGTAAATGACCCCATTGTTTTTAATAGAGGAAATTGCTTTCCAAGCCAAAATAGGGTTTTTCTCTTTTGAAAATGAGAAAAGAATACTGTGCCAATGAGAATTAGAACATTTTTGACATTCACTCTTAAAGATGTAAGGAATGAGTTTTCTTAAAGATTAGTAGATGATTAAAAAGTAAAAGATTCATCGACCTTTGCCTTCTAACACAGCCATGTAATGATTTTGGGTTCTCAGAAGCTGGTTTACTGCCTTCTGTAGCTCACCTGATAATGTGGCTTTATTTAACTCTAAAATACTTCCTTTTTAGATATATTTTAAAAACACACATTGCTCTTTTTTTCTGTACATGCAAAACTTTTAGAACTGCTAAACGTAAATAAAAATAAGAATCAGAATATTTTTTACAAAAAGGACTACTTTAAACTGCTAGAAAGTTCATTGATTCGTTCAGAAGTTAACAGTTTTATTGACTAGATGGACAACAGTGTGTGGTGTAAAGTAAAGCTTCCTATTTGGCCTTTCTTCGATGCCTATATTTTTCTTTCTTTTTTGTGTCTCTCTGGGTTTCTCTTTCCCCCGGGTATCCCGTTTTCTCTCTGTCTGCGTTTCCCCTGTCTGGTGTTTCTTTTCTTTCTCTCTCTGTGCTTCACAGTTCTCTTTCTTTGTCATTCACTGGCATTTAATATAAGGCAGATATTTTATTATTGAACTTGTTGATTATAATATATATTAAAGTGTTCGGCGTGTTTTTTTTTTTTCCTAAAATAAAATTACTTTTTCAAAGCTTTTGTGAAATTCTTGATTAATTTTTATATCGTAAGTACAGGTCAGTGGTGCAGAAAATCACTTCCCTATTTCTGTTTTGTGAGAATAAATACTTGCATACGGTTGATATTTGAATTAGAAATTATTCTTTCATATCATATAAATGAGACCACCCAAGAATCTTTAGTAGTCAGGACAAGTTATGAGATACCATTGAAGTAAATTGCAGTTTTACAAAAAGTTTATAATTGAACCTTTGTTATTTTAGATTGATGGTAGTTCAAATTTAGTTGGGTTTATCCCAGATGGACTATTTTTTTGGTGGGAATGATTACTTCCTCATCTTTGTGTTGTAGAACCATAAAATTAAGTCAGCTTTTATCTGACTTTTTCTGGTTCTAACCTCTTCCTACTGGAAACTTTTATAAATACTGTAGGACTCTCACCATGTCTGACCTACTCAGAGATGAGAGTGGGTTTTTTGTTTTTTGTTTTTTTTTCACTTGAAGGATCAGTTCTCAAGCTCCTTCCTGCCATTCAAGGGTTTCAAATAAGCTTCTTTCAGAACATGTTTTCTGTTTGTATCTGGAGAAGACTCAGACCCTAAGTCTTACTACTCAAATGACAGTGGTTCGAATTCCTAATTTTCTCAGCGGACAAGGTAAAATGGTTTGTGTCTTGTTTGTTTACTGTAAATTATGTAAATATTTAAAAAACCCATTAATTGGTTTGAATTTGCTTTTGTTTTATTTTTTCTAGGAAGTATTGTTGGTTTAAAAGGCAATTCTGGCCAGTCTGTGTACAGTGCAGGTAAAGGAGGACTAGTTGGATTTTCACGCGCTCTTGCCAAAGAGGTAGCAAGAAAGAAAATTAGAGTGAATGTAGTCGCACCAGGTCAGTGAACACGTTTTTCTTTTTAAAAAAGTCAAAATATAGTTGACATACAATATTATGTTGTTTCACATGTACAATATAGTGATTCAAGAGTTATATATATTATGAAATGTTCACCATGATAGGTATAATTAAGTCTGTCACTATACAAAGTCATTACTGACTATATCCCTTATGCTGTACTTTCCATCTCTGTGACTTATTTATTTTATAATTGGAAGCTTGTACCTCTTAATTCTCTTCACCTATTTTGCCTATCCCTCTAGCCCTCTCCCCTCTGGCAACCATCAGTTCTCTGTATTTATGAGTCTGTTTCTGTTTTTGTTGGTTCGTTTTGTTTTTAAGATTCCATATACAAGTGGAATCATGTTATTTGTCTTTTTCTCTGTCTTATTCACTTAGCATAATACTCTCGAGGTTCATCCATGTTGTTGCCAGTGGTAAGATTTCATTCTCTTTTATGGTTGAGTAATATTCCCTTGTATGCATATATTGCATCTTTTTTATCCATTCATGTATCTTGGATGTGCATTTTGGTTGTTTCCGTTTCTTGGCTATTGTTAATAATATTGTATTAAACACAAGGGGGCATATATGTTATGAATTAATTTTTTTGTGTTCTCTGTGTATATACCTAGAAGTAGAATTACTGGGTTGTATATTTCTATTTTTAATTTATTGAGAATCCTCTGTACTGTTTTCCGTAGTGGCTATGCCAGTTTGCCTTCCCACCAGTGGTGCCCAAGGATTTCCTTTTCTTCACATTCTTGCCAACACTTGTTATTTTTTGGCTTTTTGATACTAGTCTTTCTGACAGGTGTAAGGTGCTGTCTCATTTTAATTTGCATTTCCTCAATGTTTATGTTGAGTATCTTAATGTGTCTTTTGGCCATCTGTGTGTCTTCTTTGGAAAAATGTTGATTCAGGTCTTCTGCCCTTTTTTTAAATGGGATTGTTTGGAGTTTTTTGGTGTTGAGTTGTATAAATTCTTTATATATTTTGGATATTAACTCCTTATTGGATATAGCATTTGTAAATATCTTCTCCTATTCAGTAGATTGACTTTGGTTTTGTTGATTTTTTTTTTTCCTGTGCAAAAGCTTTTTAGTTTGATGTAATCCTAATAGTTTATTTTTGCTTCTGTCTTCCTTGCTTGAGGAGATAGATCCAGAAAAATATTTGTAAGACTAATGTCCAAGGTATTACTGCCGGTATTTTCTTTTAGGAGTTTTATGGTTTCAGATATCACATGTACATCTTTAATCCAGTTTTAGTTTATTTTTATGTTTGATGTAAGGCCAGTTTCATTCTTTTCCTGTCCAGTTTTCTTAACACTATTTATTGAAGAGACTGTCTTTTCTTCATTGTATATTCTTGTTACCTTTGTCATAGATTAGATTAATTGACCATGTAAGAGTGAGCTTATTTCTGGGCTCTCCATTCTGTTCCACTGATCTGTGTGTCCGTTGTTGTGCCAGTACCATACTTCTTTGATTACTGTAGCTTTATAATATAGTATGAAATTTGGGATTTTGATACCTCAAGCTTTGTTCTTCTATCTCAAGATTTTCTTGGCTAGGGGTGCCTGGCTGGCTCAGTTGCTAAAGTGTATAACTCTTGATCATGGGGTCATGAGTGCAGGCCCCATGTTGGGTGCAGAGATTACTTAAATAATAAATAATGAAATAGATTGTTTTGGCTATTTGGGGACTTTTGAGAGTCCATATAAATTTTAGGATTTTTTGTCCTAGTTCTGTGAAAAATTACTCTTAGTATTTTGATAGGGATTACTGTGGGTAGTATGGATATTTTAACAATTCTTCTAATTCACAAACATGGAGTATCTTTCCATATTTTGTGTCATCTTCAGTTTCTTCATCAATGTCTTACACGGTTCAGAGTATTGGTCTTTCACCTCCTTGGGTAAGTTTAATCCTAAGGATTTTATCCTTTTTGGTGTAATTTTAAATGGGAATTTTTTTTTAAAGATCTTATTTATTTACCATAGAGACAGGTGGCGAGAGAGGGAACACAAGCAGGGGGACTGGGAGAGGGAGAAGCAGGCTTCTCACTGAGCAGGGATCCCAATGTGGGGCTTAATCCCAGGGCTCTGGGATCATGACCTGAGCTCAAAGCAGATGCTTATTGACTGAGCCACCCAGGAACCCCTGGAATTGTTTTTTTTTTTTTTTTTAAGTCTTTCTTTTATTTCATTATTAGTGTATAACAATGCAACAGATTTCTGTATTGGTTTGGTATCCTGCAACTTTACTGAATTCATTTATTACTTCTAGTAGGTTTTTGGTGGACCTCTTAGGGTGGTGTGTGTGTGCGTGTGTGTGTGTGTGTGTGTGTGTGTGTAGTATGTCATTCGCAAATAGTGACAGTTTTACTTTTTTCTTTTTAAATATAATTTATTCACACTGTGGCTTTGTACAATAATAGAAGAGATTGTTTCTGTGTTTGTAAGTACATCAGCATCATCAAGCGTGTCTAAATATCGGAGGAGGAAAATGGAATCTTCACTGTTACTAAATTCTTGAGTAGTGAAATGTGTGAGGGCATGACTTAGTCTTGACAGGACTTAAGTGGCTACACATGCCCACATATAGCCAGTCTCTGCACTACCCCCAAAGAGGAGGCTGGAGTAATACCAGGCTAAACCACGTTGCATTTTTTAAAAAAAATTTATAGAGAGGAAGAGTGTGGGAGAGAGAGACTCTTAAGCAAGTTTCATGCCCAGTGCGGAGTCTGATGTGGGGCTTGATCTTATGACCCTGAGATCATGAGCTGTGCCAAAATCAGGTTAACCAACTGAGCCACCCCAGGGCCCCCATCTTGCATTTTCTAGTAAATGATTACTCTCAAATTGAAACCACAAGAGAAACTTCTCATTTAAAAATCAGTTATAAATTAAGTACTCTTAAGAGTTGAATTTGAGAATTTTAAGTTAGTTGTGTGTGGGGGGGGAGTGGGTATTGGTAACATACCCATCCATTAGTTGAACTCCAAATTGAATACTTTTGGAGGACTATTTCCATTTTAAGTGTCCTTTTCTCTTGGAATGTTCTATTGATTGATTGCTCACTGGGATAACTTGCTAATTAACTGAGACTTTGTCAGTGTCAAAGCAGAGTTTTCCAAGTATTAATATATATATATTACCTAAATATATTTTTTCATTTTATCTTATGGAAACAATACTTTCCTATATTTAAAATATTTGAATAGGTCTATAATACAGTATGCTTTTAATAACAGTATAGGCCAGAGGAAATAAACAAGGCTGCATATGTAGTGTCATTTGTACATTTTATCAAGCAATCATATACAGTAACTGACATACTAATTTTTCCAGGGAGTCAGTATTTAGAAAAAGAATTGCCAGGGGTCACATAGTGTTTGTTTTCAAAATAGATAAGATGCCTTTCACTGGACCTCATTGTACCCTAGAGAGCTATCCAGGATTCATGTTAGAACACAAAGAAAAACTTGAAGGATAAAAAGATATTTTCACAGACTCAGGAGGAAGAAACATCTTTTTAGAAATCAGCCTTTAGGGGCGCCTGGGTGGCTCAGAGGGTTAGGCCTCTTCCTTCAGCTCAGGTCATGATCTCAGCGTCCTAGGATCGAGTTCCGTGTCTGGCTCTCTGCTCGGTGGGGAGCCTGCTTCCCCCTCTTTCTCTGCCTGCCTCTCTGCCTATTTGTGATCTCTCTGTCAAGTAAATAAAATCTTAAAAAAAAAAAATCAGCCTTTAAAGTAGCAAGATTTTAACAGTGATTTTATCTGTATTTGTCTCTAATGAATGGATGGGCTCTGAGGCTCATTGTGTGATGGCATGGGAAAAAGAAAGTGGTAGGAAATGGTAGCAGAAATAAGACTGAATACTCTGGTACCAAAAATTACTGTTGCCTATGCATGAGGCACTGCTTAGAGAAATTAAGGTTTCTAAAACGAGACATACATTAGAGTGGCCAACAGTGAAGATGACTTTTTAATAGATGTGGCTGTTTGATAATTTTCAAAATAGTAGAAGTCACAGTGGGAAGCTTATAGTAGAGCAAGCATCCTGGAGGAAATCTATGAGGAACACTTGTCTTCTTGTTATGATGTAGGAAGAACCAACCCAGCAGACATTCAGTTCACTTGTGATATAAATCAAGCTTGATTTGGGCTAAGAACACAGAAATCAGAGACTTCTCAAGAAGACAAGTAGAACATGATTATGTACCTGTTGCTTTTATTGTGCTTACTTTGGGCATTCCTCATGGCTCGAAAACACGAATGGATTAAGTGGAAACCAAAGTCAGTTAACTTGGTCTGTCAGTTACAGGTAGTTGGAAAATATTAAAACAATGATTGGAATTATAGTGTAGTTTGCTAAAAGCTAAAGAAATTTTCCAGTTCTGGGAGCCTGGGTGGCTCAGTCGGTTAAGCATCTGCCTTTGGCTCAGGTCAGGATCCCAGGGTCCTTAGATTGAGTCCTTCTCCATCTTTCTCTGCCTCTCCCCCCTGCCCATGCTCTCTCTCTCTCAAATAACTAAGATCCTTTAAAATTTTTTTCCAATTCTTAACTTACGCTAAATCTTTTAAAATAAATTCAAAAATGCAACTTACGACTGGTTTGTTGGTCTTCAGATTAATTGCCTTAAAAAAATTTTTTTTAAAGATTTTATTTATTTGACAGAGAGAAACACAGCGAGAGAGGGAACACAAGCAGGGGGAGTGGGAGAGGGAGCAGCAGTCTTCCTGCCGAGCAAGGAGCCCGATGTGGGACTCGAACCCGGGTCTCCGGGATCATGACCTGAGCTGAAGGCAGTTGCTTAACCACCTGAGCCACCCAGGCGCCCCTAATTGCGTTAAATTTTAAACAAGGTCTGTTCCACTTAAGTAGCCTTCTGTACTCATGAACACAAAGCATTGTACAAATCACAAAAGTCCCATTTTAGAATTTCCTCCTTCAACTTAAATTTTCACAGTGTGCTAAGTAATCTGCAAGACAGAGGGAAAGAGGGATGAAGTATGAGTATGTTGATATAATCTTCAAGACAGAGTTATAAAACCAACTGAAACTTAGACTGAAATAAGAACAAAGAATTATAAGGAAAAACTTGCCACAGCTCATCTTGAAAAGGTTTAAGTTGCTCAGTTTGAGAAAAGGGCCATATTTTATTTAAAAACATTTTTTTTAAAGATTTATTTATATAAAGACAGTGAGCTTGTGCAGAGGGAGAAGGGGTGGGAGAGGAAGAGAAGCAGACTCCCTGCTGAGCATGGAGTCCAGTGCAGGGCTCAGTCCCATGACCCTGAGATGACGACCTGAGCCAAAAATCAAGAGTTTGATGCTTAACAGACAGCCACCCAGGCGAGAAAGGGGCTATGTTTTAGATGCTGACCTCTGTAATATGGGACCTCCCAGAAGTGACTGAAACAATGCAGCATATAGGCATCTATCAGAAGACTCAATGCTATGCAATGGATTTAGTTCATAGGATAACAGAAGCAGTTGAAATTTTTTTAAAAACACCTTTAGGAAACAAACTAAGTTCTCCAAAACATGAAATGCAAAATGTTTGTAATGTTTATAACTGTATATCGTTCTTCAGCCAAAATAGGTCCAGAAATGTCAGATATGCAAGTTATTAGTTATGATGACTTGAAGATTAGTCAGAAGCCTTACCCAAGTGACATTCCAAAGTATACAGATCAGTTAAGCATGAATAAAATTAGTACTAATCCAGTTAAAATGCAAAATGAAAATTATGGATTTTGCCTCCAGTATCTGGGATTTCACAGATTTATAAGCAGACCATGTAACAAAGTAGATTCTAGTTTTCAGAAAGCATTATAGTTCAGTATTTCAAAAATCTCAAGAAGTCCTACAATAATATCAAAAATCATTTATCTAGAAATTAGAGTTCTTTGTCATTCATCAGTTCAGCAGAATGCAGGTAGTATAAACAAAAGTTTAACTTATCAAAGACATTAGACCGTGGCATTATAAAAAGTAGAAACTGCCCTCAAACCAAATGGATATTAAAAAAAAAACCCAAAACATACACAAATTACCTGGATTCCTTAAGAGGATGATAAAAAGATACTAAAACTCAAATCTATAGTATCACCCTTTGGTATGATAAAAATTTGGGTTAGGTATTTACTCAACTTTTGAATGAAATGATTGTTTTCATATACCTCTGCCAGTTAGCCATGGAGTGTTTGTCCTAGTTTACTCTGAGGATTGAATAATTGATTATCTATACAGAAAAGACCTCCTCATTGGCTGTTTTTAAGAGAGTACGCTGGAGTAGACCTTTGCCACCTTTCTGTTTCAAGTCACTAATGGTTCCAGCTTGGGTGCTGGATTGGTTTGTTTGTTTGCTTATTTGTTTGAAAGAGAGTGCAAGAGAGAGCACAAGCAGGGGAAGACGCATATGGAGAAGGAACTCCCTGCTGAGGAAGGAGCCCAATGCTGGATTTGACCCCAGGACCTTGGGATTATGACCTGAGCCACAGGCAGATGTTTAATTGACTGAGCACCCAGTGACCTCTGGGATTGGTGTTTTATTTGGCAGTGATGCTAAACTAGCTGGAATTAGGGAAATGTCAAATTGTCCTGATAACTTTTGCTTTGTTATGTGCCTTCAGGTCAGTTCATTGTTCAGTCACAGTGTGTGTATGCTTATGCAACTTGATTGATTTTAGTGTCAGCCTAGTTTAGCCATATATAGAATAGATTATTTGTGATTTGGGGCTGCAATGTATTTGCTTCCCTCTGTTAAGGGATTGCAGTAGTGTGGGTGATGAAGAGTTAATTCTAGTTCGTGATGATTTAAAAGCTGGATGATTTAAGGGTGACGCATATGTTTCTAACTTATAATAATGCAGCAAATTTCCTGGAGTCTCTCCTATATACAGGGGCTCCAAAATTATAAAAAATGAGTAAGATGTTTCTGCTGTGAGGAGCTAAGTACAGTGAGAAAGACAGATACATAAATAAATAATTAAAATGCTGTATGATGGATGTAAAATAGAGGAACATATATGATGCTATGGAAACACTGAAGGAGTGCTAAATTTTGTCAAGGTGAATCGGTTGTCACGGCAACAGGCTAAATAGTGGGGAATCAAGTTTGTATACAAAGGGAAGTTTTAGGAGTGTTATAGAAGTATGCTTATATAGCCTTTCTTAAAGATCTTACTTTACAGTATAATTTGTACTACAGGAAAACACCTATTAATAAAAATGTGACCGATTCATAAGGTAACCTTTATTATTGGCCATATATATGTAGCAGGATTCATAGTATGAATATGTTTTATTGATTAGAAGCAAAGTGCAGGTTGAAGTAGAAGAATTCAATTGATTGTATGGATTATTTATTTACTTTAGGTAGTAATTTCCAACAGACTCATCACCAGATCTTCTAATAGAACTGACAAGCCTCAGAATTAACAAATATGTTTCATCGTATGTCAGTTTTCCTGGTTACCTTCAAATGGAGTTTCCAGTTAAGGAAAACAAGAAACAAATGATAACAGGAAAATCAAGAAACAGGGAAAATAATAAATTAGGCTATTATTCGCTGCCTAACGTTATTGACTTTTTAAAGATCAGTTAGTTACTAAGCTTTGGTATTCAAATATAAAATAAATTTCTCATCATGGATAAATCTTACTGATTAGAAAATATTGAACATGAGCAACAGAATATTTGATAAGTTGAAACTGTAGGGGCACCTGGGTGGCTCAGTTGGTTAAGCATTTGCTTTCAGCTTAGGTCTGATCCCAGGGTTCTGGGATCGAGCCCTGCATGGGGCTCCCTGCTTAGCAGAGAGTCTGCTTCTCTCTTTCCCTCAGCCCTTACCCCTGCTCTTTATAAAAAATAAAATAACCTTAAAAAAAATTGAAACTATTATGGATACATTACTTTAAAAAAAAAGGTGTTCTCAATAGATAATACAAACATGTACAGGGGCACTTCGGTGGCTCAGTTGGTTAAGCAACTGCCTTCGGCTCAGGTCATGATCCTGGAGTCCAGGATTGAGCCCATTGGGCTCCCTGCTCAGTGGGAAGCCTGCTTCTCCCTCTCTCAGTCCCTCTGCTTGTGTTCCCTCTCTAACTGTGAGGGAACACAAGCAGAGGGACTGAGAGAGGGAGAAGCAGGCTTCCAGCCGAAGCAGGAAGCCTGATGTGGGGCTCGATCCTGGGTCTCCAGGATCATGACCTGAGCCGAAAGCAGTCGCTTAACCAACTGAGTCACCCAGGCGCCCCAAATAAATAAAATCTTTTTAAAAAATGTACAAAATTCAGAGGTACAAAAAGGCATAGATTAAGAAGTGAGTCTTCTCTCCCCTAATTATCTAGTTTCCTTCTTCAAAAGCAGTTACTGTTAACTAGTGTCTTTGGTATTTTATATACAAGCCTATAAAGTGTATGTGTGTGTGTATACATATAATGTATAGATATATGTCTGTATTTACATGAATATATAAAGATATATGTAAAAAGAAAACAAGTTGTATCATATTGTTCAGTGTTCTGTATCTTGCTTTATTCATAATGCAGTATATCTTGGAGTTGATTCCATATTATTCTGTTGAGAACTGCTTTACTTTTTAAAATAACAACTTTATGAAATACAGGTTACATATTATACAATTTACAATTTTATCATACAATTCAGTGGTTATAGTATAGTTACGGAATTGTTCTGTCATCACCACAATACATTTTAGAACATTTTCATCATCCCAAAAGAAACCTATAGCTTTTAGCATTCACTCCCCACTTCCCTCTAGTCTCCCCAGCTTCTGGCAACCACTAATCTATTTTGTGTCTCTGTCGATTTCTGTATTCCAGGACAGTTAATGTAAACCAGATCATAAAATATGTGGTCTTATGTGACTGCTGCATTACTTTTAATGGCTGAAGTAAAAGACAGTAATGTCTGTCTTACGGGTGTATAATGGATTTAACCTGTTGCTTCTTGATGGGCAGTTAGATTGCTTCTGATCTTTTGTCATTACAATTAATGCAATGACAATACTTGTATGTAATTTGTTTTGTATGTGTAGGAGTATAATGAATGTAATTCTGAGAACAAACTGCCAAGACTTAAAGGGCATATGCATTTTAAAATTTGACAAATAGTACAGCATTGCATTTATTTCTGTAGGGTACCTTAAGTGTCCACCCTTCCCTTTCTTAAGTTGAAGAGCCTTTATGTTTACTACTTGGAGAAAATCTTGTTGACAAATGTTTGTCTAAGCTTGGTAGCTACTCAAAACAGGTACTATTCCAGGCCCTCTTAAGTACTGTTTGGTACAGAGTTGATTTTTCACACTGGTTCCCTGTGTACTTTTACTAACATAATATTAAGATATATGAATTTGGTCTGATTAAAATTTTGATCTAGTTTTTGGCAACAGACTTGTTTGGTCTCCTTTATTTTTTATATTTTTTATTTTTTAATTTTATTTTTTTTTATTTGACAGAGAGAAACACAGCTAGAGAGGGAATACAAGCAGGGGGAGTGAGAGAGGGAGAAGCAGGCTTCCCGTGGAGCAGGGAGCCCGATGTGGGGCTTGATCCCGGGTCTCCGGGATCATGACCTGAGCCGAAGGCATTCGCTTAACCAACTGAGCCACCCAGGTGCCACCTTGGTCTCCTTTAAAAAAAAGATGTCTGTGTTCTTTTGTCTGTGTTGTTTTAATTCTTTCTATATACCAGAGAATCAAAACTTGAGCCAATGGATATATCAAATAGTATATATTCTACAATTGTTAATATTGATGATAGGCTAAAATCCTGATATCTTATTTAAATACGTGGTCTGTGTTGTATATAAAAGCTTTCAAAACTAACATAGTGATCAACTAATATGGAAATTAGATGCTGTTTATTTAGATAGCTAGCCAAAAAATGGATAAAAGAAATACATTTTCTTTAGAATTTATCAAATATAAATTTTCAGTGGACAAGAACCATGTACTTGTTTTTATGTGGAAGAGTATACCTACCTTTTAATTTATTTTTATTACTATTTTTTTTAAAGAGGGAGAGAGTAGAGGTGGGGCAGAGGGAAAGGGAGAGAGAATCTTAAGCAGGCTCTACACCCAGCATGGAGCCCATCGCAGGGCTTGATCTCACAACACTGAGATCATGACCTGAGCCAAAATCAAGTCTGAAGCTTAACTGACTGCTCCAACCAGGTGTTCCTATCTGTACCTTTAAAAAAGAAATACTGAGTGTGTTGTCATGTATGTGGAACTAAAGTAGAAGTCTCCTTGTTCTAAGTTGAGTGCATGCCATTTCAGTTATTTGTTGGTTTAAGGAGTGATAACTTTGTTTCCAGCTGGAAACCTCTAATTGTCCAAGTTATCAATAACATCATTTGTTGGACAGTGGCACCTACTGGTAGTTTATAATTTTTATAACCCAGCTTGAAAGGTGTTGTAAATACATACATAGTAAAGTGAGTAGGAGAGCAAAATTTCCAGAACTTTATAATGATATGGAAGAGAGTCCCTTTGGGCCAAGGAGAGAGCACAAACTGGAGAGCAATACAAGCATAAAAATGAGTATGCGAAACGTTTAAGAACCACTACTATCTCCGCTCAGCCTATGATATATGATGGAGAAGCCAGTAGACTGTTTATATGCAGTGACTTGGGTTGTCCGTATATTTATAAATGAGGATCACTTGGTTTATGAACTATAGCATGAAATTACATTGAAATTTGGTAGAGCCTTGAGTCATTTGGGATTAGCTTCACATTTTTTATCTGATTTCTGATAAATTCAGTAAAAATTTACATGAGTTTTTAAAAGCTCCAGATTTTTAAGGCAGTAAATTTATTCTGTATGACACTGTAATGGTGGATATATTATGTTCAGTATTTGTCAAAACATAGAACTCTACCATCCAAAGGGTGAATGCTAATGTAAACTATGGACTTTACTTAATAATGTATTAATATTGGACAATCAAATGTACCACCCTAAGGCAAGCTATAAACAATTGGGGAAAATAGGGCTAATGTGATAAGGGAGTATATAGGAACCCCCTCTAATTTATGCTCAGTTCTGTAAACCTAATAAAACTGCCCTAAAAATAAGTCTATTAATTAAAAAAAAAACTGATAATGATGAGAGAAAGTCTCTTGGATCTTTGGATATGTTCTTGCTCTCCATATCAGACATCCAAATCAAAGAGGAAAAGTGAACTAATTCCTTTCTTTCAACTTGGCCTGTGATGCCCACTTTATTTTAGTCTTTCTGTCTAACGTTTAGGGTTGGCTAGCTGCTGTCCCATGAGGATTGTCATAATTATTCTGGGAGAATCTGTGGAAGGTATCCCCTTGTGAAATAACATCCTTATGTTCCAAGCTTGAGCAGTGGAGGGAGAATCTTTATGTGAGGTGGGTATCTGAACATCACGATTCCATTTCTGGACTTCATGCAGTCATTACTGGATTCAGATGGTACCTCTCATTCTCAAATTTGACCTAACATGGACACAGACTGTGGTAGGGCTGATCTAGGCTATAATGTTGAACAAGACCTTATCGAAAGCTTCAAGATGTTAGCCTTTATCTATTCCATGTATCTGGCTTATTTGGTTGTTTTTTGGAAGAATATAATCTGTCCTCATGACCTGTATCTAAGAGGCATAAGACTTCTTTCCGTCTCACTGAAATTATTCTTAAAATTGTCTCACTGTTTAAATCTCTTTCTGTCCAAGGTTTGCCTTTTTGTACCAAATGCTCTGTTCTAGAACTGTCTTTTTTTTCCAAGGTGGAAATGCCTTCAAATGGCCTCACAGATTGTGTGGCCTTACTTTTTGTCTCCAAAGGGACAAACATGTAAGGACGGACATCTACCCAAATCTGTTTCTTTCTGCCCGGAATGAATAAAAACCTAGATTAGCATCAGTGCCTTCTGAATTAGAGCTGTTCTGATTGTCCACCAAACTACCAACATAGGAACTGAGGGTTCTTTTAGGGGAGCTCACTTTCCTAATCTTCAATGAAAGTTGTCATTTAATGAGGCATACTCTGTATCCTCAAATCATAGTTTTATATAAAAGACCTCTCAGAAATCCATCATTTTCAATCTACTTATTTTATGACACAGAAACTGTCTACAAGATCTTTCTTGCAAAAACATTTTTACTGTACTTTTTATGTTTTTTTTTTTTTTTAAGATTTATTTACTTTTGAGAGAGGGAAAACGAGAGAGAAAGAGCTGGAGGAAGGGCAGAGAATCTCAAGGAGACTCCCACTCGTTGAGGAGCCTCATGTAGGGCTTGACCCCATGACTCTGAGATCATGACCTGAACTGAAATGAAAAGTCGAACACTCAACTGATTGAGCCACCCAAGCACCCTGAGTTTTTTCTTTTCTTTTCTTTTTTTTTTTTTAAGGTTGAAATATAGTATTGATTTTCTGCTGAGGGTGTTGAGAGTTAGTGGGAAAATACCTTATGCCAATTTTGCTAGAATTCAAAAAACCTTTGAATAAAGTAAGTGTATCGTGAATTCCTTGAGAAGATCATGTGATCTTTAAATGTTACATTCATAGATTTAATTCATTCAGCTTTTTGAACGTTTGAGATGAGTTTTTTTTTTTAATGCACTCTCAGATGTTTTTGAAAATAAGTTTGTTCAAAGACATAAAACTTTGGATATCAGAAAGTCCCATGATAGTGTTTTTTAAGGTAATTAGATTGCCTGTTGATTCTTATGACTCTTCAGTGTACATGAGGTTTCATTTACAATTCACTTGAAATTCTGCAGAGGCTGGTTATCCAGTGTTAATATTATTTGTGTCAGCTACTTCTCTTTATTCTTGCTTTCCTTCTGGCCATCTCATTGTTTTTAAATTTTTTTTTTGAAGATTTTATTTATTTGACAGAGAGAAACACAGCTAGAGAGGGAACACAAGCAGGGGGAGTGAGAGAGGGAGAAGCAGGCTTCCCGCCGAGCAGGGAGCCCGATTTGGGGCTCGATCCCAGGTCTCCAGGATCATGACCTGAGCTGAAGGCAGTCGCTTAACCAACTGAGCCACCCAGGCGCCCCCATCTCATTGTTTTTAAAGATGAAAGGGATTGAAGTAAATGGGGTGGACTTCTTAAGTAAATGTTGTAAGATTTAATGGCAGATGAGGTCGTATTTTACAGTGTAATCTCACAATGAAACACACAAATAATGCAACATTAATTTTTTATTCCAGGTCCTCATTTCAGACAATCTGAAGTTAGTATTGTACCTCTTTTTTAATAACTTTTTATTTGAATACCAAAATGATATACATATGTTGTAGACAATTTGGAAAGTACAGACCAATACAGAGAAGAAAGTAAAAATCGTCACTTGTAATTCTAGTATTTAGTGATAGTCACTGTTAATGTTTGGTGATTGTTTTAGTAATTAGTATATATATTTTTTGTTTTCTTTTTTATGAGGTTATGCATTTGTAACCTCCTTTTTAATATGTAAATACTATTTTCCTCTTCGAAATGTCCTTCATAGCATCATTTTTAATAGCTGCATATTGTTCTACAGTGTGGCTATACCATGATTTCTTTAATAGTTCCTTTTTCAAAAATACTCAGCTTGTTTCTGTTTTCTTCCTAAGAAAGCTGTCACTATTGTAGGCTTCATGATAGGAAAGTTTATGATTATTTCTCATAAGACTTTTAAGAAACTTTAAATTTTTATAAGTGAAACCTAAGGCAAAGAAAAATAATAACATAGTATTATGTAATAAACCAGTGACCTTATGTTAATTCTTTTTTTTTTTTTTTAAAGATTTTATTTATTTATTTGACAGAGAGAAAGACAGCGATAGAGGGAACACAAGCAGGGGGAGTGAGAGAGGGAGAAGCAGGCTTCCCGCTGAGCAGGGAGCCTGATGCGGGGCTTGATCCCAGGACTCCGGGATCATGACCTGAGCTGAAGGCAGTTGCTCAACCAACTGAGCCACCTAGGCACCCCTATGTTAATTCTTAATACAGTGTTTAGTTCACATTTATCCTGATACTTTAAGTGGCAGTATATTTAGATTAATTTACAGTTTGAAATACAAATGATTTAATTTTAACACAAGTCAGTCTGAGATTGTTCTTTTTTTTTTTTTTTGAAAACTATTCTTGAGGTTGCATATTAAACTTCCAGTTCATATGTCTGAATTTTAGTCCATGTATTTTTCATGATCTTAAAATTAAATCTTTTTTATTTATTTCATGAGGATTAATTATTTGCTCTGTTTTTAAAAGTTTAAATGATTGCGTAGTGTACAGTATACTGATTTTGTAAGTGGAGTATTTTATTTGAAATATATATTTGTCTAAGACTAATCTCACAAGATTTTCTTAATAAATTTATTGTTCTTGCATGTATCTATAATATGAATCATTTAGAATTGGTTTCTTAGTATATTATGTGGTACTTTATACCACAGAACCATATACTTTAGAAAACCACTATATTTTGAATTTTCCATATACACTTACATTAGAATAGGATCATTCCATAAGATTTTTTTCCTATATGAATATTGGAAATCCTGGTCTTTCTGACCATCAGCTATTTTAGCTATTGCAAACAAAGCTAATGTTTGTCAGAACTGCCAAATCTGTTCATGCGACCACCTTTCTTCCCTCTAACCCTATTACCCCCCTACCCTCACTCAAGTGAAAAATTACTTCTTTGCAGTACTTTGTGTTTAAGAGTATTCACCAGATGACCTTTTATTATATTAGGAGTACAAGTGAGTGTTACTTCCATAAATACAGGTTCCCCCAAGGAATGGAATTTTTTTTAAAAGATTGTATTTATTTGACAGAGAGATCATAAGTAGGCAGAGAGGCAGGCAGAGAAAGAGGGGGAAACAGGCTCTCCGCTGAGCAGAGAGCCCGATGTGGGACTCAATCCCAGGACCCTGAGATCATGACCTGAGCCGAAGGCAAAGGCTTAATCCTCTGAACTACCCAGGCACCCAAGGAATGGAATTTTTATTCATGTTTGTATCTACCCACTTTTATTGTGCTAGGAGTTGAGCCAAATATTTGGGAGTCAGATGTTTTGGTGTTCAGTAAATGTTCATTGAGTTAAGTTGAATAAAAATGTAGACTTGGTTACTTGATTGCTAGCAGAACTCTGTATTTCCTAAACAAGTTTGTTAATAATCTCAAATTTTCAGGAGGAAATTTATTTCTATTTAAAATTGAGCAGATGACTTGGTGTCTACCCTTTTCAACTAAATAAACATTTCTCTTTTAGGATTTGTTCATACAGATATGACGAAAGACTTGAAAGAAGAACATTTAAAGAAAAATATCCCTCTTGGGCGGTTTGGAGAACCTGTTGATGTGGCACATGCGGTTGTGTTCCTTTTAGAGTCACCATATATTACAGGGCATGTTCTGGTAGTGGATGGGGGATTACAACTCACGATATAATTTACAGATTATTCAGTTATAATGGTGATTGTAATCAAGGGTACACTTTGGCTGTTGACTTGACAGTCATACCTATGTGGGTGACATTTGCTAATCAGGCTGTTGATGCTACAAATAGTGATTTTCATCTTTATATGAATATACCTGAAAAGAGCAACATGTGACCATTTATATTTTCTAAGTGGTATGTACCTTATAGGCTGTAGCAAGTTTAGTATATAGACATTTGCAAGTGCTATAAATGGACACTATTTTAGTATATATATATATATATTTGGTCTGAAAAGTGCCAAAAATTATATAGTCAAAATTCTTTAGAAGTTAACATTTGGGCCATTGCTAAGAGAGGAATATTTATAGGGTGTTGTTTAGTTGTCAGTAATTTAGCAGTCCTGCCAGTTAAACATTGTATTCCTTTTCCATATGCCTTAGAAGATCAGTTTTTATACAGGTTGAAAAAAATTATCAATTTATGTGGCATGAATTTAGAGCCTGGTTTCTTTGAGTGCATTATTCTTGATTAAGCAGCTGAGCAAAATAATTTACAAATTGAAATGCGGTATAGTTGACCCAGTCTTTAGAAATTCTCAGACGAGGATTAACCCTTAAGGTTTAATATCTGGTATAGGAATGAGCTGAGTTCTTAACAACTTAGGAAATAGAAGTCGGTTTTGTGTGTGTGTTTAACCCAAAAAATACTCAGTTTAGCAAACTACTTAAAAATAGTATAACAAATAATGACATTTTAAAAATCAAAAGTATTTTGTATGAATGAATATGATTTTTACCCTTAAACTTCAGAAATACTTAATTACTAATGAACAGTCAAAAAATGATAAATATGCAGTAACAATGAATAAGATGTCTTCATAAGGAACAGTTAAAACATTACTTTTAAGAGAATGTATCTGCCTGAGAATAGAGGTAAAGACACAAACTGAATGTAAAATATCAGGCAACATTTATTTTGCATCGAACTCTTTTTCATTGAACTCTTGTGGGGAATAATGTAATACTTTAAATAATGTGGAGGATAATGTCACTGGATTCATGTTGATTTTTCTTATTTGTCATTTCAAAATATGTTTTAAATATTTACTGCATTTTAAAAAGTAATCTAAAGAAAAAAGTAATCTTTTTACATTTTTACTGGAGCTGAAAATTATTTTATGTAAACAGATCTAATTTTATATTACAAGCCAGTGCAAAGGTGTGAAGAGGATGTACTAAATAAATGCAATATAATAAAGGTAATAAAAATAAAAAATAAAAGGTAATAAAGTCAGATCTAAATTCTACATCAAGCTTCCTGATTCCTTAAAAATTATTTTAAATTTATCTTCAAAATAATCTTAGAGAAGTCTATTTAAGAAGTGAGAAAGTTACTAAGTGTGAACAAAATGATAATTTTTTTTTTTTTAAGATTCTATTTATTTATTTGACAGAGAGAGAGATCACAAGTAGGCAGAGAGACAGGCAGAGAGAGAGGAGGAAGCAGGCTCCCCGCTGAGCAGAGAGCCCTACGTGGGCCTTGACCCCAGGACCCTGAGATCATGACCCGAGTCGAAAGCAGAGGCTTTAACCCACTGAGCCACCCAGGCGCCCATAAAATGAGTATTATTAGTAGAACTGTTTACTAAACGCAAGCATGTTAATATATAGGATTTATCAGGCATTAACAGTTCTGGGCACATAAAAGAAATGGAGCGGTTGGGGTGGTTTCAAATGCTGTTGCTGGTGCTTTTAAGGTAGGAGAGTCTGTGGAGACAGAGTAGGCCATTTTTCTAATGCTGCCTCGCCTGCATACCTTTAGCTACCTCCATTTCTTCATAACATCCTCCTCAGGTTTGAATTTCCTTCTCTGGATACCTCATCTCTGAAATGATCAGTGAGGGTGATTTGACTGGTGATTAGGAATGTAAAGCGATATATTTCACTGAATTAGTGACATTAAGCTACGGATAGGTTTAACCTTTGAGTGTGTATATTTATACTTAAGAGATAAAACCTTTTTAACTGATACACCTCCCTCACCCAGGCCGTATCACAGTAGTAGAATATGGGAAGAAATTCTGAAATAGGTAAAATAAGCCTTTACTATTCTGCTGCAGGTGAATTCACTTATTTCACTGACCTGGTAGAATTTGCAATTTAATACTTGCATTTTCAGCCATTCAAGAACTTCTGTGATTTCTTAACAACTTGACATAGATATAGTTGACCTTTGAACAACATGGGTTTGAGCTGTGTAAGTCCACAGACATGGGCATATTTTATAGTACAGTATTTTAAGTGTATTTTATGATTTTCTTAATATTTTTTCTAGCTTTATTATGAGAACACAGAATATAATATATACAGCTTACAAAAAATGTGTTCACTATTTATGGTATTTGTAAGAGTTCCAGTCAACAGTAGGCTATTAATGGTTAAGTTCTTGGGCATCAGAGTTATAGGTGAGTTTAGCAGGTTATCATTACCCCTAACCCTCTGCATTGTTCAAAGGTAAACTATATTCAAATTATTTAATAATTAATTTTTTTATATTTGTTTTATCTTTCTTTTTTTGTTTTTTTTTGTTTGTTTGTTTTATCTTTCTACTACATTGTAAGCTCCTGAGGTTAGAGACCATACTGTGTTTTCATTTATTTAGCTAATGAACTCAAATATTGGTTGAATACCTGCTAAATATTGGAACTTTTTTTGATACTCCCACTTTGTCTACTCAGCTCTGAGTACATTGGATAGACTCCATAAGTATACACTGATAAACCACTGATTTTTTGATTCAAGATCATCAGTCCATTACTCTGTGCTATAGTTGGCGATAGTTACTGTGATATATCTGTTCTTTCAGTATGTATCCTCGAGTATTATTTTGATCAAATCCCTGTGATTGAACCTTTTTGGTAATTTATCTTTTTTTGTAATTTATCTCTGATTTTGATGCTGACTTTCAGTTTAAAACTGAATTTTCAATCCTAAGTCAATCAGTTGTTTTCTCTTAGGCAGGCTATCTTAGTTCAAGTAATTACCAGAAATTTAACGTAGAATTCTTGGGCTAATAATACAAGTGGGGGTGGTTATCAGTATTACCTTTAGAACTTTTTTTTCTCTAAAATAGTTTGTTTAATTGAGGTATGGTTAACACACAGTACTGAATTAGTTTCAGTAATTCAACATAGTAACAGTAAATCAACAACTTTATATGTTATGCTATGTTCACCAAAACTGCAGCTACCATCTGTCACCATATAACACTATTATAATACCATTGATTGCATTCCCTATATTTTCCCTTTCATTCCTTTGATTTATTCATTTGGTAACTGGAAGCTTGAACCTCCCATTCCTCTTCACCCGTTTTGCCTACCTCCCCTCCATTGGTTTGACCTCTGTATTTAGGGGTATGTTTTTGCTTTTTGTGTGTTTGTTGGGTTTTTGGATTCCACATATAAGTGAAATCTTATATTATTTGTCTTTCTCTAACTTATTTCACTTAGCATAATACCCTCTAGGTCATCTATTTATGGCTGAGTAATATTCCATTGTGTATATATACACTGCATCTTATTTTTCCATTCCTCTTTGATGGGCACTTGGGTTGTTTTCATATTTTGGCTATTGCAAATAATGCTACAATAAACATAGGCATGCATGCATCTTTTTCAATTAATGTTTTCATTTTCTCTGGGTAAATACCCAGTAGTAGAATTACTGGGTAATATGGTATTTCAGTTTTTACTTTTTTGAGGACCCTTCATACTGTTTTTCAGAGCGGCTGCTCCAATATTATAACCCACCAACAATGTACAAGGGTTTCTTTTTCTCTACATCCTTGTCAACCCTGTTTTTTCTTGTCATGTTGATTTTAGCCATTCTGATGGATGTAAGGTGCTATCTCATGGTAGCTTTTATTTACATTTTCCTGATAGTTAGTGATGTTGAGCATCTTTTCATATGTCTGTTGACCATCTGTATATCTTCTTTGGAAAAATGTTGATTCAGGTCATCTGCCCATTTTTAATGGGATTATTTGGGGTTTTCCTAGTGTTGAGTTGTGTAAGTTCTTTATATATATTGGCTACTAATCTCTTATTGGATGTATCATTTGCAGGTATCTTCTCCCACTCAGTAAGTTGCCTTTGGTTTTGTTGCCTTTTTTTTTTCCTCATGCAAAAGCTTTTTCATTTGATGTCCTAAGAATTTATTTTTGCTTTTGTTTTCCTTGCCCGAGGAGATTTATCTAGGAAAATATTGCTAAGACTGACGTCCAGGGTATTACTACATATGTTTTCTTTTAGGAATTTTATGGTTTCAGGTCTCCCATGTAGGCCTTTAGACATACTCAACATTTTGAGTGTATGTATTGTGTAAGAAAGTGGTTGAGCTCCCTCTGTGCCCAGGAGGGAATCTGCTTGAGGATTCTCTCACTCTTCCCCTCCCCCATCCCCTACTCACATGCACTGTCTCTCTCTCTCTCCCTCTCTCTAATGATAAATCTTTAAGAAAGTGGTCCAGTTTTATTTTTTCAGTGTAGCTGTCTGTTTCTTGGTTTACCTCTCTCTCTCTCTCTTTTTTTTTTTTTGCTTTTCATCATTTGTTTTGTTTCTTAAATTCCATATGAGTGAAATCGTATGGTATTTGTATTTTGTTTACTGACTTCGCTTAGTATTATACTCTTTAGCTCCACCCATGTCATTTAAATGGCAAGATTTCATTATTTTTATGGCTAAATAATATTCCATTGTATGTACATTTATATCAGTATCTGTTTATCTATCTCATCATCTTTATCCATTCATCAATCAATGGAAATGTGGGCCGTTTCCATATCTAGGCTATTTGTAATAATGCTGCTATAAACATATGGGTGCATGTCCATTTGAATTAGTGTTTTTTTAATTTTTTGGGTAAATAGCTGGAGTGCAATTGCTAGATCTTAGGGTAGTTCTGGTTTTAACTTTTTGAGGAACTTCTGTATTGTTTTTAAGATGGGCTGCAGCAGTTTACCTTCCTACCAACAATGCAGGAGGGTTCCCTTTTCTCCACATCCTCATCAACATTTATTTCTTGTTTTGTATGTTTTAGCTATTCTGACAGGTATGAGGCAATATCTCATTGTGCTTTTGATTTGCATTCCCCTGATAAGTGGTGATGGACATCTTTTCATGTGCCTGTTGGCCGCCTCTATATTTTCTTTGAAGAAATGTCTATTCATGTCTTCTGCCCATTTTTAAATTGGATTATTTGTTTTTTGGTGTTGAATTGTATAAGTTCTTTATATATTTTGGATACTAACTCTTTATTGCCTGTGTCATTTGCGAATATCTTTTCCCATTCTGTGGGTTGCCTTTTCATTTTGTTGATTGTTTCTTTCACTGTGCAGAAACTTTTTGTTTTGATGTAGTCCCAGTTTTATTTTTATTTTTTAATGTTTTATTTAAATTCAGTTTAGTTAACATATATTATTAGTTTCAGGGGTTGAGTTTAGTGATTCATCATTTGCATATAATACCCTGTGCTCATTACATCAAGTGCCCTCCTTAATGCCCATTACCCAATTACCACATCCCCTCTTCCCTTCCAGCAAGCCTCAGTTTGTTTCCTTAGAGCTAAGTAAGAGTCTCTTACAGTTTTTCTCCCTCTCTCTTTTCATCTTATTTTATTTTTCCTTCTCTTCTGCCATTCACCTGTTTTAAGTTCCACATGTGAGTGAAATCATATGGTATTTGTCTTTCTCTGACTTATTTCTTTTAGCATAATGCCCTCTAGTTCCATCCACATTATTGCAAATGGCAATGTTTCATTCTTTTTGATGGTTAAGTAGTGTTCCATTGTATATATATTCACCACATCTTCTTTATCCATTCATCTGTTGATGGACATCTGGGATTTTTCCATACTTTGACTATTGTGGACATTGCTACAATGAACATTGGGTTACCTGTGCCCCTTCGAATCACTATGTTCGTAGCCTTTGAATAAGTAGTGCAATTTCTGGGTCATAACGTAGTTTGATTTTTACTTTTGAGCAACCTCCATACTGTTTTCTAGAGTGGCTGCACCAGTTTGCATTCCCACCAGTAGTGTAAGAGGAGCCCACTTTCTCTGCATACATGCCAACATCTGTTGTTTCCCGACTTGTTTAGCCACTCTGACCAGTGTGAGGTGGTATCTCATTGTGGTTTTGATTTGTATCTCCCTGATATTGGGTGATGCTGAGCATTTTTTTCATGGGTCTGTTAGCTATTTGTATGTCTTCTTTGGAGAAATGTCTGTTCACGTCTTTTGCCCATTTCTTGACTGATTATTTGTTTTTGGGGTATTGAGTTTGATAAGTTCTTTATAGATTTTAGATACTGGCCCTTTATCTGAAAAGACATTTGTAAATATCTTCTCCCATTCTGCTGGCCGTCTTTGGTTTTATTGACTGCTTCCTTTGCTGTGCAAAAGCCTTTTATCCTGATTAAGTCCCAATAGTTTATTTTTGCTTTTGTTTCTGTTGCCTTTGGAGACGTATTTTAGCAGGTAGATGCTGCCGCCATGGTCACAGAGGTTGCTGCTTGTGTTCTCCTCTAGGATTTTGATGGATTCCTGTCTCACATTTAGGTCCTTCGTCCATTTTGAGTTTATTTTTATATGATATAAGAAAGTGGTCCAGTTTCTGCATGTGGCTGTCCAATTTTCCCAACACCGATTGCTGAAGGGACTGTCTTTTTTTCCATTGGATATTCTTTTCTGCTTTGTTGAAAGTTGGTTGACAGTAGAGTTGAGGATCCATTTCTGGGTTCTGTATTCTGTTCCATTGATACATGTGTCTATTTTTGTGCCAGTACCATACTGTTTTAATGATTACAGCTTTGTAATATAGCCTGAAGTCTGAAATTGTGAGGCTTCCAGCTTTATTTTTTTTCTTCAACATTCCTTTGTCTACTCGAGGTCTTTTTTGGTTCCATACAAATTTTACTATTATTTGTTCCATCTCTGTAAAAAAAAACCCTGGTTTTATTTTTTTAAAGGGATTGCATTGAATGTGTAGATTGCTGTAAATAGCATAGCCATTTTACCAATATTTGTTCTTCAGCTCATGATCATGGAACATTTTTCCATTTCTTTTTGTCTTCCTCAATTTCTTTCATAAATGTTCTATAGTTTTCAGAGCACAGATCCTTTATCTCTTTGGTTAGGTTTATTCCTAGATATCTTATGGTTTCTGATGCAGTTGTAAATGGGATCAATTCCTTTTTTTCTCCCTCCTCTTCGTCATTGTTAGTGTATAGAAATGCAACTGATTTCTGGACATTGATTTTATATCTTGCTACTTTACTGAATTTATCAGTTCTTTCAGTTTTTTGGTAGAATCTTTAGAGTTGTCTATGTATAGCGTCATGTCTGCAAAGAGTGAAAATTTTACTTCTTGGATTTGGATACCTTTCTTTTTGTTGTATGATTGCTGTGGCTAGGACTTTTAGTACTATGTTGAATAAAAGTGGTGAGAGTAGACATCTTTGTCATGTTTCTGACGTTAGGGGAAAAGCTCTCAGTACCTCCCCCTCAATAATTTATTTTTACTTTTTTTTCCCTTGCCTCAGTGAACCTATCTAGAAAATAGTTGTTATGACCAGTGTCAGAGAAATTGCTGCTTTTACTCTCCTCTAGGAGTTGTATGGTTTCAGATCTCACATTTAGGTCTTTAATACATTTTGAATTTATTTTTGTGTGTGGTGTAAAAAAGTGGTTCAGTTTTCATTCTTTTGCATGTAGCTATCCAGTTTTCCCAACACTACTTATTAAAGAGACTGTCTTTTTCCTATTGAATATTCTTTCCTGTGTTGTTAAGGATTAATTGATCATATAATTGTGTGTTTATTTCTGGACCTTCTGTTCTGTTCTATTGATCTATATGTCTGTTTTGGTGCGAGTACCATACTGTTTTGATTACTACAGCTTTGTAATGTAACCTGAAATCCAGAATTGTGATGCCTCCAGCTTTGGTTTTGTTTTTCAGGATTGTTTTGGCTATTCAGGTTCTTTAGGGGTTCCATACAAATTTCAGGATTGTTTGTTCTGGTTCTATGGAAAATGCTGGTGGTATTTTGATAGGGATTGCATTAAATGTGCAGACTGCTTGGGGTAGTATAAATATTTTTAACAATGTCCTTTTAATCCATGAGCATGGAATGTCTTTCCGTTTCTCTATGTTGTTTTCAATTTCTTTCATCACTGTTTTGTAGTTTTCAGAATATAGGTCTTTTGCCTCTTTGGTTAGGTTTATTCCTAGGTATCTTATTGTTTTTGGTATACTTGTAAATGAGATTGTTTTCTTAATTTGTCTTGCTGCTGTTTCATTATTGGTGTATAGAAATGCAATAGATTTCTGTATACTAATTTTGTAATCTGCTACTTTACTGAATTTATCATTTCTTGCTGTCGGTGGTAAACTGTTTAAGGGTTTCTTAACCAACTGAGCCACCCAGACACCCCTCTCTTTAAGGTTTTCTATGTATAGCCTCGTGTCATCTGCAAGAAGTGAAAACTTTACTTTTTCCTTACCCATTTGGAAGCCTGTTATTCTTTTTCTTGTCTGTTAACTGTGGCTAGGACTTCCAGTACTCTGTTGAATAAAAGTGGTATAAGTGCCCAGATGTCCATTGACAGATGAATGAATAAAGAAGATGTGGTATATGTATATACAATGAAATGTTATACAGCCATCAAAAAATTGAAATCTTGCCATTTGCAATGACATGGATGGAACTATGGGTTCTTATGCTAAGCAAAATAAGTCAATAAGAGAAAGATAGTTATCATATATGGGATTTAAAAAACAAGGCAGAAGATCATAGGGGAAGAGAGGAAAAAAATGAAATAAGATGAAACCAGAGATGGAGACAAACCATTATAGACTCTTTAATCTTAGGAAACAAACTGAGAGTTGCTGCTGGTGGTGGGGTGGTAACTGGTTATAGACATTAAGGAGAGTATATGTTATAATGAGCATTGGGTATTATAAGATTGGTGAATCACAGACCTGTACCCCTGAAACAACTAATACATTATGTGTTAATTCATTGAATTTAAATAAAAAAAAAGTGGTGAGAATAGGTATCTTTGTCTTGTTCTGACCTTAGGGTCTGACCTTTCAGTTTCTCCCCATTGAGGATGATATTATTTGTGGGTTTTTCATATATGGCCTGTATTATGTTGAGATGTATTCCCTTTAAACCTGCTATTGTTGTGGGTTGTTATTATGTATGGATGTTGTACTTTGTGAAATGCTTTTTCTGCATATATGGAAATGATATGGTTCTTATCCTTTCTCTATTCACATGATATATCAGATTGATTGATTTGCAAATATTGAAGCACCCTTGCAGCCCAGGAATAAATCCCACTTGATTGCGGCAAATGATTTTTTTTATGTATTGTTGGCTTCAGTTTGCTAGTGTTTTGTTGAGGATTTTATGTTAACGTTCATCAAAGATATTGGCCTGTAGTTCTCTTTTTTTGTGTGTTTTTTTTTTAAGATTTTATTTGTTTATTTGACAGAGAGAGATCACAAATAGGCAGAGAGGCAGGCAGAGAAAGAGGGGCAAGCAGGCTCCCTGCTGAGCAGAGAGTCTGATGTGGGACTCGATCCCAGGACCCTGAGATCATGACCTGAGCCGAAGGCAGAAGCTTAACCCTCTGAGCCACCCAGGTGCCCCTTTTTGTGGTTTATTTATCTGGTTTGGTATCAGGGTAATGTTGGCCTCCTAGAATGAACTTGGAAGCTTTTCTTCCTTTTCTTTTTTTTGGAATACTTTGGAAGAATGGAATAGGTGTTAACTCTTCTTTGACTTTTTGGTAGATCCTCCTGTGAAGTTATCTGCTATTGGACTTTTGGTTTTTGGGAGTTTTTTGATTATATATATTTTTTCTGGTTATTGGTCTGTTCAAATTTTCTATTTTTTCCTGTTTCAGTTTTGGTATTTTTTTTTCTAGGAATTTATCCATTTTTTCTAGGCATATAATTTTTTGTAATATTTTCTTGTAATTGGTGTTATCTCCCCTCTTTCATTTGTAATTTTATTTATTTGGGTCTTTATCTTTTTATTCTTGATGGCTCTGACTGTATGTTTATCAGTTTTATTGTGTGTTTCTTATCCCCACAGAACCAACTCCTGGTTTCATACACTTTTTTTTTTTTTCAGTTTCTGTTTCATTTATTTCTGCTCTAATCTTAATTATTTTTGTTTTTCTGCTAGCTTTAGATTTTGGGTTTTTTTTTTCTAGCTCCTTTAAGTGGAAGGTTAGGTTGCTCAAGATTTTTCTTGCTTCTTAAGGTAGGCTTGTATTGGTATAAACTTCCCTCTTAAGATTGCTTCTGCTGCATCCCAAAGGTTTTTTAACCTTTGTGTTTTGTAAAGGTTTCATTTATTTATTTATCAGAGAGAGAGAGTGAGTACGAGAGCCCAAGGTAGAGGCAGAGGGAGAAGCAGGCTCCCCACTGAGCAACTGATTTGATGGTCATTTAAGTTTGAACCCATTCTTTACTCCCCACATTTTAGGTATATGGTGTCATCTTTTACATACTTATATTCTGTGAACTCATTGATTGATGTTTTAATCAAGTGCAGGACTTGATCCCAGGACCCTAGGATTATGACCTGAGCCAAAGGCTTAACCACCTGCGCCACCCAGGTATCCCAACCTTTATGTTTTAATTTTTATTTGTTTCCATGTACTTTTTTATTTATTTTATTTCTTGTTTGATCCATTCATTGTTTAGTAGCATGTTACTTAACCTTCATATATTTGTGTTCTTTCCAGATTTTTTCTTTTGGTTGACTTCTAATTTCATTGCATTGTAGTCATAAAAAATGCATGGTATGACTTTGACATTCTTGAATTTGTTGAGGCTTGTTTAGTGGCCTAATATGTGATCTATTCTGAAAAATGTTCTATGCGCACTTGAAAAATAATGTGTTTTCTGCTGTTTTAGGATGGACTGTTCCGTATATGTCTGTTAAATCCATATGTTCCAGTGTGTTCTTCAAAGCCATTTTTTCCTTGTTGATTTTCTGTTTAGATGATCTGTCCATCAGTGTAAGTAGGGTGTTAAAGTCCCCTCCTATTTTATTATTGCCCATTAGTTCCTTTATGTTGTTGTTAACTGTTTTATTTTTTTGGGTGCTCCCACATTGGGTGCACTAATATTTACAATTGTTATATCTTCTTGCTAGATTGCTCTCTTTATTATTATGTGTCTTTTTTCTCTTGTTACAGTCTTCATTTTAATGTTCCTTTTGCCTCATATATGTATTCCTACTTTGTCTCTGTTTTGACATCCATTTGCACAATAAATGTTTCTCCATCTCCTCACTTTTAATCTGGAAAGAGTCTTGTAGGCAACACATGGATAAGTATTGTTTTTTTTTTCTTTCATTCTGTCAGCCCATGTCTTTTTTTTTTTTAAGATTTTATTTATTTGACAGAGAGAAACACAGCTAGAGAGGGAACACAAGCAGAGGCAGTGAGAGAGGGAAAAGCAGGCTTCCCGCTGAGCAGGGAGTCCTATGTGGGACTCGATCCCGGGTCTCTGAGATCATGACCTGAGCAGAAGGCAGTTGCCCAACCAACTGAGCCACCCAGGTGCCCCAGCCCATGTCTTTAAGTGGAATGTTAGTTCATATACAGTCATGGTAATTATTGATAGTATATATTTATTGTCATTTTATTACTTTTATGGTTATTTCTAAAGATTTTTTTTTTCCTGATCCTTTCTTGCCTTTCTGTCTTTCATGGTATGCTTGTTTTCTTTAGTGATATATTTGGATCCTTTGCATATTTATTAACGTTTTTTGCTTTGTAGTTCCCTTTGGTATTTTGTATAACATTTTCTGCATATCACAGTCTATATTGATTTGATGGTCATTTAAGTTTGAACCCATTCTTTACTCCCCACATTTTAGGTATATGGTGTCATCTTTTACATACTTATATTCTGTGAATTCATTGATTGCTGTTTTAAAGAAATACTCATTTTTACTGCTTTTGTGTTTCCTACCTTCATACTGTAATTTTTTATCTTTCCTTTCCACCTAAAGAGTCCCTTGTAATGTTTCAGGCAGGGCTGGTTTAGGGGTCATGAATTCCTTTAGGTTTTGTTTGTCTGGGAAACTCTTTCTCCCTCCTTCTATTCTGAATGTTAGCCTTATTGGATAGAGTATTCTTGGCTGCAGATTTTTCCTTTTTAGCATTTTGAATATATCATGCCATTCCTTTCCAGCTTGGAAAGTTTCTGCTGAAAATCTCCTGATAACCTGTTGGGGTTTCCCTGGTGTATAGCTGTTTTCTTTTCTCTTGCTCCTTTTAATATTTTTCCTTTATCACTGTATTTTGCCATTTTAATGACAATATGTCTTGATGTGGATCTTTTATTGATTTTTGTTGGGGGTGTTCTGTACCTCCTGGATATGGATATCTGTTTCCTTCTCCAGATCAGGAAAATTTTTAGCTATTATATTTCTTCAAATAAATTCTCTGCCCTCTCTTCTCTCTGTTCTTCTGAGGCTCCTGTAATACTATGTTGTTATGTTTCACCGAGTCACCGAGTTCCCTTCTTGTTTTGCCTAATTCTTTTTTCTTTCTTTGTTCACCTTGATTACTTTCTGTTGCTCTGTCTTCTAGGTCATTAATTCATTCCTTTGCTTCTTCTAGCCTGCTGTTCATTCCACTGAGCATGTTTCTCATTTTGTTTATTGAGCCCTCTATCTCTGTGTTATTCCTTATCTTTGTGTTAATGGTCTCAGTGATGTTCTCCATTCTTCTCAAGTCCAGTGAATATCCTTATGATTACTGCTTTAAATTCTCCATCAGGCCTCTTATTTATATCTGTTTTGGTTGTGTATTTGGCCGTGGCCTTGTCCTTTTCTCTTTCTCCTTTGGAGAAATTCCTCTGTCTTATTCTGTGTAAGTCCCTATGCTTGTTTCTGTGTTAGGAAAGTCAGGGTGTCTCCTTTTCTTGAATGTAATGCTTATGAAGAAGACATCCTGGAAGTGCCTTGCTGTGTAGTGTCCCCTGTTCACCAGGGCCTGGCACTTCTGAGAGTGTCTCCAATGTGTGGTGCATATGATCTGCTGTTGTGTTGTCACCACTTTATCCTTCAGGCCAGTTATCTGTAGCGGTTCTCTTTGCCTGCTGTGGGCAGTGTTTGATCCCTAGCCTGAATGTGGTATGTTTTAACTCGGTATTCTCTGGTTGGTTTGGGGAATGAGACCTGTCATTGTCTCCATCAGGACCAAGGCCATGCAAAACTCCCAGGTTGGGAGACAGGATGTGGGCAGGGGTTTGGGCCTGTCTTTTGGGGGGTGGGGGCCTGCTGCACTGGGACTGGGGCAAGTTAGACTGGGAAGGGTAGTTCCACCAGAGTATGGAGTTTGGGGTTTGGTGTAAGCAAGTTAGGTAGCAAGTGTTTGTGCTTTGCTGGTTCTTGCAGGTGGCTCTGTGTTTATGCTTAGGAGTGGGGAAGGGAAATGGTGCCTGCCAGTTCCTTTATTCCCAGAGGGATCTCTCCGTGAATGTTGCCTCTGTGGGATAAGCTTCTGAGATGAGCAAGTAACTTCCTCATTGTGTGCCCAGGCACTCTTCAGATCACTGTTTTAATGCTGTATGTCACAGGCTGTTTTCCCTGCTTTTCTCCAGGAGCAGCCCCAGAGTCTACAAGCTCTCCCATAGCCAAGCATGGTGACCTTTAAAACTCCTGGCTTTAAGCCCTGCTGGTAGCAAGAACTCATGAAATTTGGGCCCTCTCAATTTCTAAGCCATTTGCTATGGGGATTTGTCTTTCCTTTGCACTCCCCTATGTGTTAGTCTGTTTCTTGCCCTCCTCTGTGACCACAATTCTCTCCCCACCTCTGTGGCCACTATCTATCTGTTTCTTTCCCATTTGGCGTCTCCACACTCCTAGCCTCTTCAATGTGGCCTCTTCTCTGCTTTTATTTGTGGGTTTTGCTCTTCTGGTCTTCAGATCAGTTTCTGGGAAATTTTGGATGATATGATAGTATCTAGTTGTATTTGGGTATGAGTTGAGCCGAGGGTCCTCATACTCAGTCACCATCTTCCACTTCATGGAGCTACTTGAGATGGTCATATGATTTTTATCTTGCATTTGGTTAATGTGGTATATCACATTAATTGATATGTGAATAATGAACCAGCCTTACATCCCTGGAGTAAATCCCACTTGATCGTGGTGAGTGATCCTATAATGTATTGCTGAATGCAATTTGCTAATATTTTGTTGAGGATTTTTACATATATGTTTATCAGGGATATTGGCCTATAGTTTTCTTTTCTGCAGTGTTCTTGTCTGGTTTTGACATCAGGGTAATGCTGGCCTCATAAAATATATTAGTAAACTTTATTTTCTGCTTTTTAGAATAAGGAGAATAGGTATTAACTCTATTTTCTTTAAAAGGTTTATTTTAGTTATATATTTTAGGGAGAGAGAGCTCAAGTGGTGAGGAGGACAGAGGGAGAGGGAGAGAGAATATCTTCATGCAGACTCCCTGCTGAGCACGGAGCTCAATGTGCCACTCAGTCTCAGGACCCTGAGATCATGATCTGAGACAACAGCCAAGAGTCGACCACTTAACTGACTCAGCCACCCAAGTCTCCCCCCAACTCTTTTTTAATTGTTTGATAAAATTAACCCATAGACTCTTGTTTTTTGGGAGTTTTTTGCTTACTGGCTCATTTCTGTTCCTAGTAATTTGAATGTTCAGGTTTTCTATCTCTTCCTGATTTAGTTTTAGAATATTCTAGGATTTTATCCATTTCTTCTCCATTACCAACTTTTTTGGCATATAACTTTTTGTAGAGGCTTTAACCCGTTGAGCCACCCAGGCACCCTATAGTGGCTTTCTAACAAAGTTCTAAGTGATACCTATGCTGATGTTCTGTGGACCATAATTTCAGTTGCAGGGTTGTAAGTGATATAAGTCAGCAGGCTCTCTTAAATATGACATGCTGAAATGAGTATTAATTGGTACACAGTTTGGGAACTAGGTAGACATTACTAGTAAAGTTGAACATACACACACCCTATATACTCCTATTGTTGATCCAAGAGGAACTCTTGCATGTGTACACGTATATGTAGCAGAAGCTGTCAGATCTCCAACCATATTACTGTGGAATCCTTTACCATATTTGTGCATATTGGTGCTGGTGTGCTTTCACTCCCAGTAGCCACCACCTTTTTCTCTCTGTTGACAGGCTGTCCTAGCACTGCCAGAACATTCTTTGCCTGACTGCCCAGAACATTAGAAGTGCCTGGGAATTTATGTTCCTTGGCTTATGTCCACTAGGGAGTTAGTGTTTCCATTTTGTTCAGATAATGCCCAGAGGTGGCATTGCTGGATCATGTTGTAGTGCTATTTTAAATTTTCTGAAGAACCTGCTCCTGTTTACTATAGTGGCTTTATATTTATATTCTTACCAGCAGTGCACAGGCTTTCCTTTTCTCCATATCTTCACCAGCACTTACTATTTCTTGTTTTTTGTTGTTGTTGTTGTTTTTGATAATAGCCATTTGGACAGGTGTGAGGTGGTATCTCCTTTAGTTTTGATTTGCATTTCCCTCATGATTACTCATACTGAGTAGGTATGAGTACATGTTGATCATCTATGTCTTTTTTGGAAAAGTGTTCAGGTGCTCTGTCCATTTTTATTTTTTAAAGATTTTATTTATTTGACACAGAGAAACACAGTCAGAGAGGGAACAGAAGCAGGGGGAGTGAGAGAGGGAGAAGCAGGCTTCCCGCCGAGCAGGGAGCTCGATGTGGGACTCGATCCCCGGTCTCCAGGATCATGACCTGAGCCGAAGGCAGTCGCTTAACCAATTGAGCCACCCTGGCGCCCTTCTCTGTCCATTTTTTAATCAGATTGTTTGGTTTTTATAACTATTGAGTTGCATGGGTTTCTTTATCATAAATTTTTTATATTAACCCATTATCAGATACATGATTTGCAAATATTTTCTCCTGTTTGGTAGATTGCCTTATCATTTTGCTGATGGCTTCCTTTGCTGTGCAGAAACTTTTTGGTAGTCCTTGTTGAGTTTCACTTTTATTGCCTTTGATTTTGGTGTCAGATCCAAAAAAAATCATCAAAGACAAATGTCAAGGAGCTTACCAACTGTGTTTTTTTCTCTAGCAGTTTTCTCTAGCAGTTTTATGGTTTTAGGTCTTACATTCAGGTCTCTAATCCTGAGTTAATTTTTGTGTTTGGTGTAAGATAGTGATCCAGTTTCATTTTTTTGCATGTGACTATCTGATTTTCTCAACAATGTTTATTAAAGATACTGTCCTTTCCCTGTTGTATTTATTGGCTCCTTTGACCATATTTGTGTGTTTTTATTTCTGGGTTCTCGATAGTATTTCACTGAACTTTGTGTCTGTTTTTTGTGCTGATATCATACTGTTTTGATTACTATACCTTTATAGTCAGGGCACGATGCCTCTAGGTTTGTTCTTCTTTTTCACGATTGCTTTGGCTATTTGGAGTCTTTTATGGTTCCATACTAATTTTAAGATTGTTCTTTTTCTGGGAAAAATGCCATTGGAATTTTAATAGGGATTGGATTGAATTTGTAGATTGCTTTGGGTAGTGTGGACATTTTAACAGTCCACTGGAGAGAGAGATCTATCCAGATCTTTAAAGAATTATTGGGAACTGGGTCAAGCTAATATTGCTACCAGGGGATCTGAGACCCCATAATGATTCTCATGTGAATATGGGGGCATATGGAGGCCAGGTCATAAATGGAGTCCTGGCTCAAGTCTGTCTCACAGCTGGGCTCACTGTATCTCTAGACTCACTGTGTGGTCATTTTCCCTGTTCCTGAATGTGTAATCAGCATGGATATATTTAGTAATTGGCAGCACCATCATGTTTAACCTATGGAATAAGAGCCCTTGTAGTGCGAAAGGACAGGTGGGAACTACTGGGACTATTGCACAAAAAAGTAAATCAGAAGCAATAACGTATCACGTTCGAATGGTAGAGATTAATGCTAGTCTTAAAGACTTAATGGTTGAGAGTGGTGATACCTGTCATACTCCCATTTAATTAATGAGATTTTCCATGCAGAACAACTGATGGTAGGTGATGGTAAACCGTTGCACATTTAACCAAGCAATTTCCTGACCACAGTTGCTGTATCAGGCAAGATGTCTTTACTAGAGTAGAGCAGCATGGTTTATGGCACTTCATATACAGCTATTAATAATGAAGAATGAATGCCTTCTTTGACTATCAGGAACGGGGATCAGAAGCAGTTCACACACACTTAGAATGGACAAAAGTAGATATTTATGGTCATGCCCTAGAGCTCTATTGATTCCACTTCTCTGTGTTACAGTGCAGTCTAAAGGACCTTGATTGTCTGGAAATTCAGCAAAACTTCATGATCCACTATATTAATGACATCATGTTTGCTAATAACATTCTTTGACAATGTCCTACATTCCCTTGCCCCTTTGTATCCTTATTACATCTGTCTGGAAAATCATAAATTTACATGAGCCATTCTTGGCTTTCTCTGTGCTGATAGTGGAAGAGCTAAAGGCTGTGTTAGGAAGTCATGTAAAAGGGAACATTGGGTTTATATGAAATTCATGACTATCACGCTCAGATGGTGTTTTTATTTTTTCTGTAGAGATTGTGAGACATTCTGTAGTCACCTTCAAGCGGGGCATTGGGGTTTGAGGAAAGTAGAGGTTTGAATTTGTCATTATGGAGAGCAAGAAAGTGAGATGTTTCAAGAAAGGTAGTATAATTGCCAGATCGTGTCGAGGGCCATGTTTGAAGATGCTCTATTCTATAATTATGTTTTTTCCCATTCTCATTTTTGGAGATTTTCTGGAATTAATAATTGTTGTTTTATATTTGTTTAGTTTAAGATATATCCATTAAGATTCTATCCCCAAACTTTTTATTTGACAGAGAGACAGGGAGAGAAGGAATACAAGCAGGGGGAGTGCCAGAGGGAGAAGCAGGCCTCCTGCTGAGCTGGGAGCCTGATGCGGGGACTCAGTCCCAGGACCCTGGGATCATGACTTGAGTCGAAGGCAGACACTTATCCCCTGAGCCACCTAGGTGCCCCTTTATCCCCTAAACTTTTTAACAGAACTCTAAAACTTCTCTCTATAGCATGATCTTTAGTTGTTTGCTTGAGGTACCTTCCTAGTGCCTCCCCACCTTGTTCCCTATTCATTTACTCCAATCTGGAGTGAATGCTTTTTAGTGTGATGCACGGTTTTAAACTAGGACTTTCCCTTACTACTATCCTGGAAATCTCTTTTGGCTTATCTCTGTCTTAGATGATCTATTATCCTAGCAGAGATTGTTGGTTGTTCTCTAAAGTCCATTATCCCCTTCTTTCATAGTAATAGAACCCTTTATTTTTAGTTTGACATGTCACCTTCTACAAAAAACCCTATTTCCCAAACTGCCTTGCAGCTAGGCATGGCCATGTGACTAAATTCACCAATGAAATAGAAACATAAGTATCTGGTTCACTGTAACTGTAGTATTTAATAACACAGTGATCAACCCAGATCCACAGTAAATATTTGTTGACTTACTAAATCAATATATTGCCTCAACCTTAGAGCCTCTTGATGGTTCCTTGTCATCTCTTGACAGTTTTTCCTGCTTATTGAAATCTTACTATTTAAGGCTACTCTCTATCCTACAAGAAGTGTTCCTTGTCCCCACTCTTCCCTCATTAGGATTATCTCTTATATTAATGTCCATCCCCAAGTTGAGGAGTTATAGCTGATATGTGGTCTCTGTGTGGTTGCTATAATGACTGGGTTGCTTTGATATGAAGAGGATTAAGTACTGCTCTGTGACATTTTCCAACTGCTTACAACAAAAAGTTGATTAAAAAAAGAGAAAGTCCTTTGGCTTGTAAGGAGAAAAATACCTTGTTATTGTATTAATTTAGTCTTTACTTGTCTCCACTGGGTTGTATGTCTAGATCGAGGGTCTTCCTTATTTTTTCCACATTGTTTTGACCTGTGTCTGGCATGATGACAGATTGATTTTTGACAAAATTGAATTGTATGGGTAATGATTAGATGAGTATTGGGAATCTTCTATATTTAAGGTTACTGATGTCCTGGATGAAAAGGTCATTGAAGATTAACATAAACTTCACAACTGTTAATATCAATGAAGGTTTTTCTGGAGAGTGAAATAAAATTTTCAAATCATCTGCTTTAAAAATCATGAATGAAAATAAAAACCTACTAAAAAGGACCACAATAAAATTGAGGTTAAAGAAAAGTGTTTGAGAAAACATATATATGCTTAAATCCTCTCAGATGCTTGTTTTCCATAGTAGCCTAAATTCTTATCGTACAGTTGGCTAATCATGGAACACAAGCAAGGGGAATGAACTGAATGGTGTTAATGGTCAGAATATTGTGCTGTGATGGCTCAGATATCATTGCCACAAAAATATCTGTGCTTGTTTGATCAGTCTGTTTGATAAGGCATGTTCTTGTTTAGGTATTTGGCAGAAGAGCAGACACTGGAGAAATGATTACTACGTTAAAAACAAAAACAAAAGTGATTCAACTTTCATATAATATATTGCAATGTGCTCATGAAATAATGATTCCATTGTAGAAATTCCCTTTTTTTGACCAAAGGAAAGGAAAAGTTGTGGTATTGAAGCAGATAATTGGAAAATGAGGAAAAAACCCATTTAAGTAGTGACAAGATATTCAAATATTTAAAAATAAATTTAGCAGGGGTGCCTGGGTGGCTCAGTCAGTTAAGCGTCTGCCTTTGGCTCAGGTCATGATCCCAGGGTCTTGGGATCGAGCTCCTCCCATTGGGCTTCCTGCTCAGTGGAGAGCCAGCTTCTCTCTCTACTTCTGATGTTCCCCCATTTGTGCTCTCTCTCTCTGTGTCAAATAAATAAATAAAATCTTGAAAAAAATAAATTTAACAGAAGTATAGCTGTCTACATTTAAAACTATGGAATAGGGGCATGCAGGTGGCTCAGTTGTTAAGCGTCTGCCTTGGGCTCAGATCATGATCCCAGATCAAGCCCTGCATCTGCTCCCTGCTGGGTGGCAAGCCAGCTTCTTCCTCTCTCACGCCCCCTGCTTGTGTTCCCCTCTCTAGCTCTGTTTGTCTCTGTCAAAGAAATAAATAAAATCTTTAAAAAAAAAAACCCAAAACTACAAAATATTGATTCCTGAGTGAAAGTAAAGATCTAAATGGAGAAATTTACTGTGTTCTTAGATTAAAAGACACAGTATAGGTAAGATGTTAATCTTCTTAAATTGACCTATATAGAGATTCAGTCTGATCTCAATAAGAATTCCAACAGGTTGGTTTTTTTGTTTTGTTTTGTTTTGTTTTTCTTACAAACATAGAAACTGATAAGCAGATTTTAAAATTTATAGGGCAATGTAAACAGCCTAGATAGGCAAACCAGTTTTATGTAAGGTGAGCAAATTTGAAGAAATTGCTACCTGATTTCAAGACTATAATGCAACAGTAATCACAACAGTGCAATATTACAGAAAGGATGGATATATAATATAAATTAGTGGAACTGAAGAATGAACCCGGGAGTGGATCCACTCAAGAATGGCCAGTTGATTTTTTTTTTTTAAAGATTTTATTTATTTATTTGATACAGAGGGAGACAGTGAGAGGGGGAACACAAGTAGAGGGAGCAGAGGAGGAAGAAGTAGGCCTCCCGCTGAACAGGGAGCATCAATGAGATACAGTAGATACATATATCTAGTGCTTATACAGATAATACTGTATATACATTAGAACAGTAAACTGCAAAAGACTGATAATACCTATTGTTGAGTGGCCCGAGCAACCATAATTCTCATATGTGGCTAATGGGAATGTAAAATGTTAAAAACTGAAAAACTGTTAGTATTACCTAATCTTTAAAGAAGATTTATTTTATGGAGAGAGTGCATGATCAGGGGGGATGGGCAGAGGGGAGAGAGGGAGACAGAGAATCTTGATGGGGACTGCATCCCACGAACATGAGACCATGACCTAAGCTGAAACCAAGAGTTGGACACTCAACCGACTGAGCCACCCAGACACCCCATGACCAACTGTTGGTAGTATCTTAAAAAGTTAAACATATACATACTGTACAACTCAGCCGTTTTACTCCCAGATACTTTCCCAATATAATTAAAGTATGTGTTCACACAGAGATTTGTCATAGAAGCTTTATTTATAGTACCCAAATTGTAAGCAACTATATATATGTATACTAATAAGAGAATGGATAAACAATAAGTAGTTTATACATGCAGTGGAATACTGTTCAGTGCAAGGAACCAACTACTGATACATATGGGTGAATTGCAAAATAAGCTGAGTGAAATAAGCAGACCCCAAAGAGGATGCACTGTGTGTGATTCTGGTTATATAAAATCCTAGAAAATGAAAAAAAAATCCTGGAAAATGTAAACTCATTTCAATTGACAGAAAGCATTGGACTAGTTGCCTGAGCCCAAGGGTAGATGGAGGGGTGGATTACAAAGAGGCACCGGAAAACTTCTAAGAGTGATGGGAATATTTTGTGTCTTGATTGTAGTGGCAGTTTTATGGGTATATATGTTTTCAGAATTAAAATATACACTTTAAATGAATGAATTCTACCTCAATAAAGATAAAAGAAAGGGAGGATGGGGGGAAGTAAATGTATGAATTTGGGATGAGAATACAACTTGGGGCATACTCTTTGGAGAACAGCATTTACTTCCATTTGCATGAGAGGCACGATGTTCTCTTAATAGTCCTGCAGTAACATGTCACATATGTCCTCTAGTGTAACATGTGCCAAAACAACCAAAGTGATTAGTTTTTAATTAGAAGCCTGTAAATTGTCTTCACCAGTAAATAAAATCACTTTGAGTCTGAAGAGAAGTGTTTCATATTAATTTCTTCCTCAGAAAGCTTTTTGGGCTATCAAGGCTTCAAATAAATGGTGCTGATGTGGTGTTCAGAATATATCCTGAAGAGACAGTTTCCTCCTTCCTGAGAGTGATGGAAATCTATGCTCTATCTTTAAATTATTTTAGCTGACATATTTAAGTGTGGGTATTTTTGAAATTAATACCTACAGCGCTCACCAGGAGTGTAATAGGAATCATTTGTATATTATCTTACTGGTGTTTTAAGTGATGTCTTAAATACTAACTTCTCACCTGCTAAAAAGGTCATTAATCTTTAGTCTCTTTTCATAAGCTTAACGCCCTGGCACCAGTAGAGGGTTTCATGTCTTTTGCAGTGAGAGTATTGGAAAGATAAATTTTCTGGGGTCAGAAAGCCCTGGTTTTACATTCTAACTGTAAATATCTGACCAATGTTTGCAAATTACATTCTTCCTTTCAGTCTGTTTCCTCACCTGTAAGAGATGAACAGTTCCTAGAATTGCTGTAAGGATCAAGAGCATTGAATGTACTAGTTCAGGGGCGCCTGGGTGGCTCAGTTGGTTAGGCGACTGCCTTCGGCTCAGGTCATGATCCCAGAGACTCGGGATCGAGTCCCACATCGGGCTCCCTGCTCGGCAGGAAGCCTGCTTCTCCCTCTCTCACTCCCCCTGCTTGTGTTCCCCCTCTGGCTGTGTTTCTCTCTGTCAAATAAATAAAATCTTAAAAAAAAAAATGTACTAGTACAGTGACTGACACAGAATAGTAGGACATAGTAGGTGCTTATTAAGTGTTATTTCTCTTCCTCCTGGTAGGATTTCTGGTACTTCTGGTGCATCTAGTGTATTGTATCTAGGGTTCTTCTGGTGCCAGAAGCATTATGTTTTGTACTTCAGTATTTTCCACTACTATTGATGTACCTTCTTAGGCTTATTTCTCAAGTCCTGTTTTTCAAATTTATCTATTCATCTTGATCTGAAACATATGGGTTATGAGCAGTATGATTTTTGGTTTATTCACAAAATGTTAATCTTGATCTCTGACCCTGAGCATATCTCAGAGTGAAAGCTTATTCTGAAATCAGTGTCTTCTGTTTTGCATTCTTTACATCATTTTATTCCCTTTGTTAAGTGGTCAGTTGGAAATAAATATTTATGCTTTTAGGTCGTCAGGGAACTGGCAAGCCATCATGCAACTTTCCCATGGTTTCCCAGAGTCTGATTCTTTTTAATCCTACCTTTTCCTATGGTTCTGTTGTACTGAGCTTAGATTTGTTCCTGTGGACATGATGTTCCACAGTTGGAAGCTCTCATGCTCTTGGCCCAGGCTCTATTGCCTGGCTTGACCAGTCTTCACATGCACATGAAGTCAGTTCCAAAAGGGGGTGTCCCAGGTCTTAAACATCATAGTGAGAGTGAGACTGTATTCCTACAGAATGCTTCCACAGTGGCCCTGCTTTGTTTTCCAATTTTTCACGACTGGGAACACAGTGTATGAGTCTTGTGAGTGAGAAATACGACTTAAGCTCCAAACTGAAAGTAAAGAGAAAACCAAAATAGCATAAATATATTGTCATCTTTGAAAGAGTACCTACTGTCCAAAGCTCCAGCAATACCATTTTTATAGTTCATTATTTAAATTTAGTTTTTATATGTATCACACATTGTAAGTCATTTTCTGTTCCTCAGAGAGGAATCACTTTAATTTCTGATTCATATGATATTAATCTCCTTATTTGTAATTAATGTATATTGTTTTTTACAGAATAAGGTGTTATGTGTTAACTTCCCACTAAGAAGATGAGGATTTCCTCTCTTTGAGCAGCAAGCACTCTACCACTGCTACATGCAGATACATTTCCCAATCCACCATTTCCCAATATAGTTAGATCATAATAAGCAGTTACCTTAGTACATAAATAGTATTCGTAGCTGTGCTGTGTTAGTATTTGATGGTTACTTTTCTTTCCTTGCACAATATTTTGTTTTCCCTCAAATGGATAATCTTTTTTGTTTGTTTTAATTTCCTCTGTTCTCAACAGTCTCGGATCCCAAACCTTTTCCAACTGTATAAATATCCTGTTAGTAGAGTTGACCCTTGAACACCACAGGGTTTGGGGCACTGGTCTCCTCCACCACCCATGCAGTCAAAAATGCACATAAAACTTTTGACTTCCCCAAAACTTGACTCCTAATAGTCTACAGTTGACCAGAAGCCTTACTGATAACAAGAAGTTGATTACCACATATTTTGTATGTTTTTTTTTTTTTAAGATTTTATTTATTTGACAGAGAGAAACACAGTGAAAGAGAGAACACAAGCAGGGGGAGTGAGAGGGAACACAAGCAGGAGAAGTGAGAGAGGGAGAAGCAGGCTTCCTGCCGAGCAGGGAGCCCGATGTGGGACTCCATCCCAAGACTCCGGGATCATAACCTGAGCTGAATGCAGACGCTTAATGATTGAGCCACCCAGGTGCCCCCATATTTTGTATGTTATATGTATTATATACTGTATTCTTACAATAAAGTAAGCTTGAAATGAAAGTGTTATTAGGAAAATCATAAGAGGAATGCATTTATAGTACCATATTATATTTATATAAAAAAATTTATGTGTAAGTGAACCCGCAACACTTGAAACCTGTGTTCTTCAAGGGTCAACTGTATGTGTTGAATCACTGGGTAATTGATCAATTTTTTGCCTTCAGTAAATTTTTCTAGTCTCCTGATCTGCTGCAGCCTTCACTGGTGGTTCTAGATTTGCCGCTTAGCTGTTTCTTGGAATCTTTCCTCAGTGTCATCTTGTAAATTCCCTTTGCTTCTCCTGTTAGATTCCCTATGGATCTCATGTCTTCCTTTTTTTTGATTTATAATGTCTTTCGTAGAACATGTCTTCGGGTAACTTCCTGAGAAAAGTTGCATAGGAGATAACATTTTTGAGACTTCACTGTCTTTAATTCTTCCTAATTGTTAAATTGACTGAGTGTAGTATTCTAGGTTTGGAATCATTTTTCTTCAGAATTTTGAAGGAATTATTCCAGTGTCCTAAGTCTTATGGTGTTGATATTAAGAAGTTTTAAGGAGACGCCTGGGTGGCTCAGTTGGTTAAGCGACTGCCTTCGGCTCAGGTCATGATCCCGGGGACCCTGGGATGCCTGGGTTAAGGGGTGCCTGGGTTGCTCAGTTGTTAAGGGTCTGCCTTTGACTCAGGTCATTTGAACCCCACATTGGGCTCCCTGCTTGGCGGGAGGCCTGCTTCTCCCCCTCTCACTCTCCTTGCTTATGTTCCCTCTCTTGCTCTGTTCTCTCTGTCAAGTAAATAAATAGAATCTTAAAAAAAAAAGTTTTAAATAAAACCTGGTTTTTTTGGTGTATATATTTCCCTGTGGAAGTCAAGACCTTCTCTTTGACTACAAAGTTGAAAGATTTTATTATGGCGTGCTTTGGCATGGGTCTTTTTTTTTTTATCCATTGGTGGACTCTTTCAGTCTCTCTCTTTTTTGCTTTATTTTCTAGGTGAATTCCCAGTTTTATCTTGAAACTGCATTTTGATTTTAGCAGTTTATTTTTAATTCCTAAGGTTTTCTTTTCATTTCCTGAATATTCCTTATTAATAGCATCTTGTGCTTGTTTCCTGGATGCAGTGTTTTCCCTTCTTCCTCTGAGCTTATTAAGGATAGAAATTTTCTGCTCTAGGTACTCTCTTTCTCCAGGTTTCTTTACTTTTTGGATCATTATTATATTAAATACTGCCCTCGAATCTTTTGTGATTTTTGGCAGTTTTCTTGTACTGAACAGTGGGATATTAAAAAGCAGGATGGATTGAACTCACATCTGATCTACCTTCAGATCGATCCTCGTGCTAATTTGCGTGAAATACCGAGGACAGAAGACGATGTTGAATTGCACCATGTAGCACTTGGCAAAATCCAGTCTATAAAATACTCTACAACCTCAACTGCCTGATTTCCTCAAGGAAGGAAAACTGTAGGTTAAGAGAAACTTTAAAAACATACTAAATTTAAAAATAAGGCAAACTGAACTTTGCATTTAAAAGTGGTTAAAAAGATAAATTTTATGCTGTGTCTATTTTACCGCAAAAACAAAACAAAACAAAAACATGTGGAGGACTTCTGGGGTATGTGGCAAAATGCCATTTTTGACCTGGATGGTGGATTTAAGGGTGTTAACCTTAAAATAAATTATTAAGCCATGTATTTGTTTTATGTGGGGTTTTTTGTATCTGTGTTTTAAAATGAAAAAAAAATTTTTTTTAAGTAAATAGCTTTATGTGCATAGGTGGGCACGGTTGGCTGTGGTCATCACTGTTGGCTTATGTGGACATTTTCACTGGCATAATCTCCAAGTAATTTTTTTTAACTCATCGGTTCTCAAATATTTTGGTCTAGGGACCTCGTCACATACTAAAAAAAAAAATTAAGGACCCTAAAGTACTGTTTATGTGGCTTATATCTACTAGTATGTACCATGATAGAAATTAAAACTGAATTTTAAAACTATCCATCAAAAATAACAGTAAACACATTTCTTATTAATATAAATATTTTTATGAGAAATGTTATTTTCAAAACCAAAAGAATTGAAAGTGACATTATGTTACATTTTTGTAAATCTTTTCAATATCTAGCTTAATAGAAGACAGCTGGACCTACATTCAGTTCAGCTTTTAATATCTCGCAATATCACACATAGCGTAGTAGCCTTTGAAAACTTGACACTTTTGAGAGAATGAGAGTGAAAATGGCAAATAACACTGAAATGTTACCTTGCTTACTCTCTTAGGGGATCTAGGGACTCTCAGGTTCTTGGACCCTACCTTGAGAACCAGTATTTTAGCTGGTTTTCTCTTGAGCTGGTCAGATTCTCCAGGAGGAGTCTACTGTCTGGTCTACTGGCTGTCAGCATTCTGGAACTAAAAGAGGGAGAGAGCTGTAAACTTATACTTAGTTCCTCAGTTAATAGTATTCTGTCATTATGGGTGCCTGATCGTCTCTCAGACCCGTCCAGAAAGCTTATACTTTGCCATTTAGGCTTAGGTGCAAAGGATAGGAGAGAATCAGAGTCCCATTGCTTCTAAAACATATTTTCAACCAGTCTTGCTGTTTTAAACTCTGCCATCATCTTGACTTCCAAAAGTCCCATATACTCCTAATTCTGGAGTCTTTTTGGGCATCTGCCGGGGAAATTGGGGTGGTTTTTCAGTTTTTCTCATTCTGGCCAGGATTTAGTTTCGAATCTGCTATAAGCTAGGGCCTGGGTTCCATCTGTTTTCTGCTGTCCCAATGTTCTTGCATAGGTCTTCTCTCCTTTCTCTTTGTCCCTTTGGATTTATACCTGAACAGAAAAACAGACATACTCCTGAAGGGTTGTTTTTTGTTGCTTAAGGACATAGTGGAGCTAAAAATGTGTGTTTAAGGTGCCATCTGGAAGCAGAAATCCCAGCAGTTCCACGTAAATAGGACTATAACTTACATTCTCTATAACTTACATTTTGTGATGGTACATTATTTTTGTGAGGTGAATGGACATTCTTCATCAGACAGTCCTCTGGCCCACATTGGGAAGGATTCTGCTGTTTGCCGTCTAGCACCCTGGAGAGCCTGAACAGGTAACGTAAGACTGCCTCTACTGAAGCAGCGAGTACTGCTGCAGCGAATTAAGATAGAGTTCCGGAATTCTCTTCAAGATAGTCTCATTGGCAGAGAACAGATATCTTACTAGTCTGTTTTTCTGATCAGGTACTCTGAAGAACCACATACAAATACCACTCTCTTTTCTGAAGGAAAATGATCTGTTTACTAACTTCACAGATATTCTTTGAGAATGCAACAAAGGAGAAACAGCTCTTAGAATCTGCAGAGCAGGGAGAGAATTAGGGTTTCTGATCCTCCTGAGGTCGTGGTTCTTAAGAATCCCTTCTGTGCCAGGATCATCAGGAGAGCTTTCTCAGATTGCTGGATCTCCTGCCCCCTCCCATCCCCCAGAGTCTGATTCAGTGGGTGTGCTGGAGGGTACAAGAATTTGCATTTCCAGTAAGTTTCTGATCGTCTGTGGATTGCACTTGGAGAACTACTGCTATGAAGAAAATCTTCCCAAAAGAAGAAATTTAGTGAAAGCTTGTTAATTTAAATATTTAACATGGAGTTGTTTTTTGTGAAGTAGGCAAACTAAATTTTTAGATAAAATTTTAACATCAAGAACAGATTAATATGGGGGCGTCTGGGTGGCTCAGACTTTAAGCGTCTGCCTTCAGCTCAAGTCATGATCCTGGGATTGAGCCCCATATCGGGCTCCCTGCTCAGCAGGAAGCCAACTTCTCCCTCTCCCACATCCCTTGCTTGGGCTCTGTCTCTTGCTGTCTCTCTCTCTCTTTCTCTGTCAAATAAGCAAAATCTTAAAAAAAAAAAATCAGTATGAATAAAACCATATCTCATGCTGTAAGTGAAATCTGACGTGTTGCATGCTCTGAACAGCACAGGTATTTGTAATGGATTTTTCTGGTTTTATATGCTTGACAGGCACTACTTATGAGAATCAGTAAGTGAACATTTGAGAGCTACACCATATAGGAATGTAGATGAATACACATAAATTGCATTGCATGTTAGAAGCACAGTGGCATTAAATAACACCAGGTCCAATTCTTTATAAACACTTCAAAAGAATACTCTCCAAATTTTTTTTCCTATTCTTCAGTGTACATTTTCTTTGAATAATTAACAATTTGAGGAAAAATACATAGAGACCAAATTCATAATTAAACTATCTCTTGTGGTTGAGGGCTTAAAATATTATGTGAACTTAAAAATATAAAGTCGAGAGGACTGATATTGAAAGTGAACCCATGAAGGTTGTATAAATTTATATTTACTAAAAAATAACTTTTTCAGGGGCGCCTGGGTGGCTCAGTTGGTTAAACGACTGCCTTCGGCTCAGGTCATGATCTCGGAGACCCGGGATAGAGTCCCACATCGGGCTGCCTGCTCGGCGGGAAGCCTGCTTCTCCCTCTCTCACTCCTCCTACTTGTGTTCCCTCTCTAGCTTGTTTCTCTCTGTCAAATAAATAAATAAAATCTTTAAAAAAAAATAACTTTTTCAAAAGGGAGTATCAAAATTGTAATAGTGTTGCATTTGCAGAGAGGCAAGGTTTAGTTCCCCATATGCGGGTTCACCTTCCCTCTGGTGTTATGACTTGAAGTTGTTGATGCCAAGCATACTGTGATGCTTTTGATTAAAAAGGCTATTAGTGACCCTTTAAAACCTTCCTATGTATGGCTTGTATGGCCAGCCTCCATTGGCCCGCTCACTTACCAATGCTCAAGCTGGGTTTTCTCAAGCCCCCTTTGAGTGTACCAAATTATGTCTGGCTTTAGCTAGCTCTGCTAGGATAGCTGCGTGCAGAGTCTGCAAGAGCAGAGTCCTGACACTGGAGGCATCCATTTTCCAATTTCTTCCCTCCTGTGGCTTCAAGGTTCAGCTCTCCTTCTGTTTCTTTTATTTTTCACAAGGCTGTATGGCCAAATTCTCTATTTTTACTCAGGCTTTTATTTTAAGCCTCCTTTTCAAATTATCCTTTACAGGAGTGATTTAACATCTTTCTTATGAAAGCTAAAATCTTCATGGTTTAGGAAAAGATAATGGGTGTTCTTTGGATAGAGTAAGAATTTCATGGGTTGGGAGGTTTTAATGCATCTACAGAACACATTCCTCCTGACACACTTTTTTCTTATTTTTCGCATTGAAGGGAAGAATGTGCAGTCAGCCAAATAGTCAGTTTATATCCATTTCAATCAAGGAGGGGAGTTTGTTCTGCATCATAGTCAGTTTAGTTGTGTGACTCCTTTGAGTGTTTTTATTCCCCTTTCCCTGCAAGTTCTGTTTTTATATACAACCTATGTGGAGTTCTGTTTTCATAATTTTACTTACATATTTACTTAGGTGACCTGTTTTGCCATACTCAGAAACTAAAGTATTAGGCCATGTAAACTTTTTTATGAAGATCCCAAAATCTTTGGCTATTATAGACCTTCTTGTACAAATAATTGTTATCCTACTTTTGGTTGAGGTGGGGAGATTGAGAAATTATCTGAAGACCTTCTAAGTGGCTCAGAGATCAGTCAGTAGCTGTACTTCTATCACCTAAGACAACGCTTAGCCTTCACATTTCTGTAACAAGCCATCCCCCACGCTTCAGGTCTTAGAGTGAGCTAGCTAGCTTTCCTTTCCCTTTTTCCCTTTCCCTTCCCTCCCTCCCTTTCTCTTTCTTTCCTCTCTCTCTTCCTTTCTTTTTTTCAGATTTTATTTTTATTTGTTAGCACGAGAGCACAAGCAGGGGAAGCTGCAGAGAGAGAGAGAGAGAAGCAGACTCCCTGCTGAGCAGAGTGCCCAATGTGCCAATGTGGGTCTCAACCCCAGGACCCTGGGATCATGCCCTGAGGCCGAGGCAGATGCTTAACCAACGGAGCCATCCAGGCGCCCTTAGAGCTCTGTTTCTAAGTACTTTCATTCTCAGAAGAGCTTATTACAGTTTGAATTGTCACCTTTTATGACCTGTGGTGATTTTCACTTTTGACAGGGCACTAACTTGAGTCATTAAATGTCTCAGGCTGGTGTGGTAGCTTCTTAAGTAATAGAAATAACAGCAATCTGCCCAATGCTCACACAGCACCACAACTTCTTTATTCTTTACTGCAATGTAGATAGGAACTTTCCTAAAGCAGTGGTAGAAACACTCTTTCTAGGGAAATGCCAGTTGATGATACTTATGATGGAGTGAAGAAGTCTAAGAAGATGAGCATTCATCTGAGAATCAGATCAGAGAATCAAGTTTTATTGTAGGAAAAATTGTCCTATATGTCCTCACCTACTCCTTTAAGCATTTTGCCCAGAATGTTAATGGTCTTACGGGGACTGAAGAAAACGAAGGCTTTTATGACAGACCTCTTGAAAAACATAGCCTGTGACAATTTCTTTGGGATACCACTAGATTGAAAATTTTCTTTATTGCAGGATTTATAATGTTTAATGTATTGATGTGTATATTTCTTTTTGTATCTTCTGTTATTGCAGCATAATTGATATGTGTTATATTGGTTTCTGGTGTACAACATAGTGATTCTCTGTATATTGCAAAATGCTCACAGTAAGATCCAGTTAACATCCATCACCACACACAGTTACAATTTTTTTTCTTGTGATGAGAACTTTAAAGACCTGCTTCTCTTAGCTACTTTTATTTTTTTTTATTATGTGAAATTAGCCACTGTATAGTACATCATGACTATGTTTTTGATGTAGTGTTCAACAATTAGTTGTGTATAACACCCAGTGCTCATCACCTCACTTGCCCTTCTTAATACCCATCATGTGCTTGCCCCATCCGCCCACACCCCTCCCTTCTGTAACCTTCAGTTTGTTTCCTGGAGTCAACAATCTGTCATGGTTTTTGTCTCCCTCTGATTTCTTCCCATTCAGTTCTCCTGCCCTTCCCCGTGGTACTCCACACTATTCCTTATGTTCCACATGTGAGTGAAACCATATGATAATTGTCTTTCTCTGCTTGACTTATTTCACTTAGCATAATCCCCTCCAGTTATATCCATGCTGATGCAAATGGTGGGTATTCATCCTTTCTGATGGCTGAGTAATATTCCATTGTATATATGGACCACATCTTCTTTATCCATTTGTCTGTTGAAGGGCATCTTGGTTCCTTCCACAGTTTGGCTATTGTGGACATTGTTGCTATCAACATTGGGATGCATGTGCCCCTTCTTTTCACTACATCTGTATCTTTGGGGTAAATACCCAGTAGTGTAATTGCTGGGTTGTGGGGTAGCTCTATTTTTAACATCTTGAGGAACCTCCATACTGTTTTCCAGAGTGGCTGCACCAGCTTACATTCCCACCAACAGTGTAAGAGAGTTTCTTAGCAACTTTCAAATATCACCATGCTGTATACTACACCCCAGGACTTATTTATCTTATAACTGGAACTGTGTATCTTTTGACCACCTTCACTATTTTGCTCGCTACTAGCCCCTGCCACTAATTTTGGTTTTATTTTTTAAATTCCATAAGATCATACACTTTTTGCCTTTCTCAGTCTGCTTATTTAACTTAGCGTAATGCCCTCAAGATCTGTGTCGTTACAGATGGCAAAATTTCCTTTTTTATGGCTGAATAATATTCCACATTTTCTTTATCCATCCATTCACTAGTGCACACTTAGCTAGCTTCCATGTCTTGACTATTATAAATAATGCAAGAAACATAGGGGTGCATATATCTTTTTGAGTTAGTGTTTTCTTTTCCTTTTGATAAGTACCCAGAAGTGGAATTGCTGGATCATATGATAGTTTTGTTTTTATTTTTTTGAGGACTCTTCATACTATTTTCCATAGCATCTGCATAAGTTTACATTCCCACCAGCTGCACAAGTGTTCCCTTTCCTCCACATCCTCACCAACACTTGTTATTTCTACTCATTTTGATGATAGTCATTCTGACTGGTATGTGGTGATATCTCATTGTGGTTTTCATTTACATTTCCTCAATGTTTGATAATGTTGAACATCCTCTCATGTATTTTTGGTCATCTGTGTGTCTTCTCTGGAAAAATGTCTATTCAGATCCTCTGCCCATTTCATAAAAATTTTTTTCTTTTTGCTACTGAGTTTTATGAGTTCCTTCCTTACATGTTTTAGATATCAGTCCTTTATCAGACACATTTGCAAGTATTTAATACCTTTCCGTTGATTTGCTTTTTGTTTTGTTGATGGTTTCCTTTGCTGTGTAGAAACTTTTTAATTTGATGTAGTCCCATTTGTTTATTTTTGCTTTTGTTGCCTTTGCTTTTGGTGTTAGTTCCAAAATATTATCACTAAGATTGATGTCAAGAAGCTTTCTATGTTTTCTTCTAGGGATCTTATGGTTTTAGGTCTTACGTGCAAGTCTTTGTATTTGATCTTGAATTATTATTATTTTTTTTAATGTATGATAGAAGATAGTGGTCCGGTTTCATTCTTTTGCATGTGCTTGGCCAGTTTGCTCCAGCACTGCTTATTGAAGAGACTCTTCTTTCATCGTTGTATATTCTTGTCACCTTTGCCATAAATTAATTGACCATATATATGTGGATTTATTTCAGGGGTCTTTGTATTCTGTTTCATTGATCTCTGTGTCTGTTTTTATGCCAATACTATACTGTTTTGATGACTGTAGCTTTGTAATATGGTTTAAATAGACCATGATGTATCCTGTTTTGTTCTTCTTTTTCAAGATTGCCTTAGCTATTCAGGGTCTTTGTGATTCCATACAAAATTTAGGATTATTTGTTCTATTTCTGTGAAAAATTTCATTTGAATTTGGGTGGAGATTGTGCTGATTCTATTGTTTGCTTTGGTTAGTAAAGAGGTTTTAACAATATTAATTCTTGGAATTCCAGAGTATGGAATGTATTTCCATTTATTTGTGTGTTTTCATGAAAATTTCTTTCATCAGTGTCTTCATCAATAGTTTTCAGTGTATAGTTCTTTCACTTAGTTAATTTTATTCCTAGGTATTTTATTGTTTGATGTACTCATGAATGGGACTGTTTTCTTAATTTCTCTAATATAGTTTGTTATTAGTATATAGAGACACAGCTGATACTGTATATTGATTTTATATCTTGAAACTTTACTAAATTCATTCTAATAGTTTTATGGTGGAGTTTTTAGGGTTTTGTATATATAGCATTATGTCATCTGTATCTAGTGATAGTTTTACTTCTTTTCTGTTTTGGATGCCTTTTTTTTTCTTGCCTAATTTCTCTGGCGAGAGTTAGCATCCTTATCTTGTTCTAAGAGGAAAAGCTTTCAGCCTTTCATCATTGAGTGTGATGTTAGCTCTGGGCTTGTCATGTATAGCCTTTATTATGTTGAGGTTAATTCCCTCTATACCCACTTTTTTGAGAGTTTTTAAAATCATAAATCAGTAATGAATTTTGTCATATTCTTTTTCTGCATCTATTGAGATAATCATGATTTTTATTCTTCATTTTGTTAATGTGGTATATCACATTGATTTGTGCATGTTAAACTGTCCTTACATCCCTGGAATAAATCCCACTTGATCATGTTGTATAATCTTTTGATGTATTGTTGAATTTGGTTTCCTGATACTTTGTTGAGGATTTTTGCATCTATGTTCATTAGGAATACAGGCCTGTAATTTTCTTTTCTTGTGATATCCTTGTCTGGTTTTGGTACTGGATCATGTGGGCCTTGTGAAATGACTTTGGAGATATAGTCTCCCCTTCTATTTTTTGGAAGAGTTTGAAGGGGGTTGGTATTAATTTTTCTTTAAATGTTTGGTAATATTCACCAGTGAAGCCATCTGGTCCTGCACTTTTTTTTGTTGGGAGGTTTTTGATTACTGATTCTATCTCCTTATTAGTATTTGTTATATTTAGATTTTCTATTTCTTCTTGATTCATTTTTGGTACTTTTAGGGTTCTAAGAATACACCTATTTCTTTTAGGTTGTCCAGTTTGTTAGTATGTAATTGTTTATAGAGGTCTCTTATGATCCTTTGTATTTCTGTGATATTAGCACTAATGTCTCCTCTTTCATTTCTTATTTTATTCATTTGAGTCTTCTTGCTTTCTTGGTAAATCTATTTTGTTTATCTTTTAAAAAAAGTTTTCTTGGGGCGCCTGGGTGGCTCAGTTGGTTGAGCAACTGCCTTTGGCTCAGGTCATGATCCTGGAGACCCGGGATCGAGTCCCACATCGGAGTCCCTGCTCGGTGGGAAGCCTGCTTCTCCCTCTCTCACTCCCCCTGCTTGTGTTCCCTCTCTAGCTGTGTTTCTCTCTTAAATAAATAAATAAAATAAAATAAAATAAAAAAATAAAGTTTTCTTTTCATTAATCTTTTCTCTTGCTTTTTTTTTTTTTTCTCTTTGTTATTTCTCTCCTTCTGCTAATTTTGGGATACATTTGTTCTTCTTTTTCTGTTTCCTTGATGTATAAATTAGGTTGTTTGGGATATTTCTTGTTTCTTAATGTAGTCCTTTATAGCTGTGAATTTCCCTCTAACAACTGCTTTTGCTGCATTCCATAAGTTTTGATATATTTACATTTCCTTTTTTTGATACATAAACTCAGGATTTTTTAAAATATATTTCCATTTTTATACTTCAAGTTATTTTTTGATTTCTCTTTTAGGATTTCCTCTTTGACCCATTGGTTGTTCGGTATCATGTTGTTTAATCTCCACGTACTCGTGAATTTCCAGTTTCTTTTTGTAGTTGATTTCTAGTTTCTTACCATTGTGGTCAGAAAGGATGCTGGATATTATTTTGATCTTCTTAAGTTCATTAAGACTTGTTTTGTGGCCTGACCTGTGATCTGTCCTAGAAAATATTCCATATTCCATTGGTGTTTGAGGAGACTGTGTTGTTACTTTTGGATAGAATGTTTTGTATATATGTCTGTTAAGTCCATTTGGTCTAATGTATTGTTTAAGGCCACTGTTTCCTCATTAATTTTCTATGTGGATCATCTATCCCTTGATGAAAGTGGGGTATTAAAGTCCTTTGCTATTATATTGCTATATATTTCTCCCTTTAGATTTAATATTTGCTTTATATTTGCTTTTATGTTTGCATTAATATTTGCTATATCTTTAGGTTCTCCTATGTTGGGTGCATAAATATTTGCAAATATTATATCACCTTGTTGGATTGATCCTTTTATTATTTATAACAACCTTCTTTGTCTCATTACTGTCTTAACTTATATCAGAAAAAAACATTTTATCTACTCCACCTTTCCTTTGGTTTCCATTTTCATAAATACCTTTTTCCATCCCTTTACTTCCAGTGTGTGTGTGTTTTTATATCTGAAGTTAGTCTCTTATAGGAAACATACAGATAAGTCTTGGTTTTTATCTCTTCAGCCACTCTGTCTTTTTATTGGATAATTTAGTCCCTTTTCATTTAAAGTTTTTATTGATAGGTATGTGTTAATTGTCATTTTGTTAATTTGTTCTGGTTGTTTAGAAATGCTTTTTCCCTTGTCTTGCCCCTTCCTTTTGTGATTTGATGATTTTCTGTAGCAGTATGTTTAGATTCCTTTAGCTTTTGTGTGTCTTCTATTGGTTTCTGCTTTGTGGGTACCATCAGGATTATAACTTACATAAAACAACTTCTGTTTGATACATTGATAATGACTTAAATTTGCACACATTTTCTAAAGCTTTTTTATTCTACTGCCCATTTTGTTTTTCATGTCATCTTTTTATATTGTGTGTTCCTTAACTAATTATTATTGTTACAGTTACTCCTTTTGTCTTTTAACCTTCATTTTAACTTTATAGGTGATTAATCCACTACCTTTACTATTTACCTCTACCAATGAGATTCATACTTTCATATTTTCCTTCCGCTAATCAGTGCCATTTCTTTTCACCTTAAAAAGGCCCTTTAACCTTTCTTGTAAGGTTGGTTAAATGGTGACAAACTTTAACTTTTGTCTGGAAAGCTCTTTTATCCCTCTTTCAGTTCTGAATGGTAACTGGGTAGTATAGTTTTGATTGAACTTTTTTTTTCTTTCAACATTTTGAATCTATTATGCCAGTTCCTCTGGCCTGCCAAGTTTTTTGCTGAAAAATCTGCTGATCGTCTTATGGGGCTTCCCTTGTATGTAACAGGTATTTTTTTTCTTTCTTTTTCTCTTGCTGCTTTTAAGATTTTTTTCTTTAACTTTTTTTTTTTTTAAAGATTTTATTTATTTGACAGAGAGAAACACAGCCAGAGAGGGAACACAAGCAGGGAGTGAGAGAGGGAGAAGCAGGCTTCCTGCCGAGCAGGGAGCCCGATGTGGGACTTGATCCCGAGTCTCCGGGATCATGACCTGAGCCGAAGGCAGTCGCTCAATCAACTGAGCCACCCCGGCGCCCCTTCTTTAACTTTTTACGCTTCAATTATAATGTGTTTTGGTGTGGGTCTCTTCAGTTATCTTTTTTTGAACTCTGTGGTCTTCTTGGGTCTGGACATCCTGTTTCCCTTCCCAGGTTAGGGAAGTTTTCAACTCTTAGTTCTTGAAATAAATTTTCTGCCTTTTTCTCTTTTTTCCTCTGAGACTCCTGTGCTGCAGATGTTGATCAGCGTAATGTCTCATGAGTCCCTTAAGCTATCTTCACTCTTTTCATTTTTTCTTTTTGCTGCCATTATTGAATGTGTTCCTGTGCTCTATCAAGTTCAGTGATCCTTTTTTCCTTCATCTAGTCTTTTTCCCATTATCTTCTCCAGTTTTTTCTCTCTAGTCTGCTATTGAGCCTCTCTATTGTATTTTTCAGTTCAGTTATTGCATTCTTCAGCTCTGTGACTTCTGTTTGATACTGACTTATATTTTCCTTATCTTTGTTGAAGTTCACACTTTTTTCATGCATTCTTTTCCTGAGCTTGGTGTGAGCATCTTTATGAATGTTATTTTGAGTTCTTAAGTCACTTATTTCCATTACATTGAGATCTTTTTTTCTGAAGTTTTATCTTGTTCTTTCCTTTAGAATGTGTTTCTGTGTTTGTTCATTTTCCTTGACACTGTTGGTTTTTATGCATTGGATAAAATAGCCACCTGTCCCAGTCTTGAAGGAGTAGACTTGTGAGGAGGTGAATTTTATTGTCCAACACAGTCCTAGCTCAGACCTTTATTATTCCAGCAGCCTACTTCATCCTTAGTGGCTCCTAGTAGTTGAGGCTATGCCAAGACCTGCCATTATGCCAACTGGAGAACCTCAGCACTTCGATTCAGGCTGTTTGGAAGCCAGATTCTTAGCAACATTTAAAGTATGCAGATATAACTCTTTCAGGGGAAGAAGGGACTGGAGCATATCTGCTGCTTCTGCACTGAATCCTGGGGTTGTAGCCAGTTAAGAGCTGTTTCTTTCTTTGCCACCATCCTGTTGAGCCCATGAATACAAACCTTGCTGGCTGGCAGGGCCAGGCTCTCAAGGGATGTGTCCTCTGGAAAGCAGCTGGGAAAGCGGGGATACCAGCTCTAGATACAAACTCCTTTCTTGAAAATACTGGTGAACTGTGGTAGGGCAGATGGAGAGCTTGAAGATGGTGTGATACTGGCCTTTCGGGTCTCTGGATGGGATTGTAGTCAGCCCTTAGATTACAAGCCCAGCTATGAAGACAAGCTAATTGTCCTCTTTCGCAGGGAGATTGGCAGTGCTTTTCAGTCCGCTGTCTGTTCTGTCTTGGCTAGGGGGTGATGGGGGTGGGATAGCTGGTTAAGAATGGTTTCTCCACTACAGTCTAGTGGGACTCATGAACATAAATCCTCTGGCCCCAGAGCCAGGCTGTCAAAGGGTGTCTGCTGGGCAGCAACTGCACAAACCAGGGCCTCAGACATGTGCACAAGCTCCCCTTGGGGGAGATGCCAGCAACCTGGAGTGAGGCAGAGGAAGAGTTCAAGATAATAGCTGGCCTTGGAGGTCTCTGGCAAGGCTTAGAGTTGACCCTTGGATGTGTGTTTCATTAGAAACCTGCTGTTCGGCCTGCAGCTATATATAGAGATAAGCAAATGGCCCTCTCTAGCAGGAAGACTGTTTCCTTCAGCCCCTGCTTCGCCCTTGGGCTGTAGGTGGTTAAGAACTGTTTATGTCTTACAGTCTCTTACAGGGACCTGCCTCCACTAGCCACCACAGCCTGACAATCAGGAGGTGTCTCCCGGGCGGCAGGAATAAAAACCAGGGTGCCAGACATTTGCACAAGTTTTTTTCTGGGAGATACTGGTGATCCAGAGCAAGGCAGGAGGTGAGCACCGAGATGCTTGGTACTTACCAGCCTGTCTTCAGAGATTATTGCAGTATATCCCTAGATGCTTATTAAATTAGGTGTCTACCACTCAGGCTTAGCTTTAAGATAAGCAAATGGGCTTTTTTCACAGAAAGACTGGCCCCTAGCATGGGCGAACCTGTGGGAGCCAATTAAGAACTGTTTGTCAGATTGCTATGGCTTTGTGGGTCTGGTGGATATAAGCCCCATTGGCTTGTGAAGTGAGATGTTCTTGGGGCTTGTCTCTCAGGCGCAGGTCTTAAAAGTTGGGGTACTCATGTGGGGTTCAAATCCTTTGGTCCTGCAGCTGAAGCTTGGGGTTTTGAGTTCCCTCCTGATTATAGGCTGCCACGCCAGGGATGGGGTTTAGGGCAAGATTGTGTTACAGCTTCTTCCATGTGTTTTGATGTGGGTTGTCTCTTGTTTGCCTATGTATAGCAGTCAGTCAGCTAGTTTTGGGGTTTCTTTTAGAAGAAATTGTTACGTATGTTGTTGATTTGGTGTGTCTGTGGGAGGAGGTGTGTTTAGGATCCTGTGTCACCCATCTTGAACCAGAACCCTATTTAATTTCACAGAGGCCAAAAGAGGGCAAATGGTTTGTGGTCACAGAATACTTTTCCCATGGGGCATCACAGGAACCAACATTATTTACATGCCTATAGGCAGAATTTTAAGATGCTCCCCATATGCCTACCTCCTGGTCATACATCTTCTCTCCGTTATCCAATCAAACACAAATATAGTGTTGCTTTGGAGGAATTTGAATTAGATAAAAATATCAGATGATTTTAAGAAAGAGGGGTATTCACTTGGGCTTGACCTAATCATGTGATCCCTTAGAAGGCACTGGGCTTCTGAGGAGATCAAGGCATGAGCAGGATCTAGCTGACATATTACATTGAGGCCTCTATCCTACAACTGCAAGGAGAGAAATTCTGTCACAACTACTTGAACTTGGAAGAGCTCCAGGTGAGAATGTAGTCCAGTGGATGTGCTGATGTTAGTTAGCCTTATGAGACTCTGAGCAAAGAACCCAGCCCTCTGACCTGTAGAACTGTGAGCTAAAAAATGTTATGTTAAGCTTCTAAGTTTGTACTAATTTATGATGGAAGCAATAGAAAACAAACAGTGGAATATTTTGCTTCACAAAACTGCAACTATTAATTATTTGTTAAATATTTATTGATGTTAAATCCACATTACACCAGCACAACAATCCAAAAAGTAGTATGATAGTACTTTTTTATAAATACAACATAAAAGGTGGCAAATAATGCTACTTAATCCCAAACCCAGCGAATTAGCAAACAGTCACATTCAGAAAAATTTGGCAAGTAAGCTATGACATTAAGTCATAATTCTACAATATAGCTAGGTCCATGAAAGACTTTGTATGCTATTTTAAATTCCATATTAGCAACGCATATATGTGGTCAAAGAAACTTGCACCACTCTGCAAAGAACATCTGCCACCCGGTGATCAAGCCTATTAATCATTTAAAACTTGGTTGGTTGGTGTTCTTACAAAGAAGTAGAAAGCTGTACATGTGAAGCAGTAACATGAAATATATGGGGTGGTACACAGATATAAAATTATTTTAAAAAAATACTACGTATTGAATTAACTGAGCTAAGACAGTTCATTTTTATTATAAATAATGAAAGATATATGTGTTTTGCATAAGGAATACAGTGTTTTTTTTTTCATAGCAAAGTACCATTAAAACCTCATGTTTTATAATATCTGGCCAAATTGGATTTTTTTTCTCCTTTTTAAAAGTTATTGGTTCCGACTTAAAACTAGCAAGTCTGGTCAGGATCATGTCAATCTAGCTGTTGCAGGATCACATGCATTCAAAAATCAGTCTTTGCAGAGATGCCTTTACAAACTACCTGGAACCAAGCACCTTCTGAAGGCAAGGTTCATGGCAGCACAGAAGTGAACTCCTATTTTCCATTCACCACATCACGGTGCCATTGGAAAAAAATTGATTGTGGCACAAACCTGTTTTTGTCTCTCCCAAGTCTCCATTTCCCTCCCGTAGACTAGCTCTTACAGGCAGTTTCTCATTGATGCCAATCTTGCAGACTCGGTCCATTTTCCACTTGCTCGACACACCTAACCTCTTTAGCGACTACACAGACTTCAGACACACTGAAACTTCCATAGCACATGTGCTCCAATCTCCCAGCTGACCCTAGATCCCCTAACATTTCAATGGCAGTGTTTTTTCACCTACACTTTAGGTTACTTTTGAGGAAAACCAAAGAAAAGCCTGGCCTTCACCATGTCTCCTGCCCCTCCTACTTTTATCTAAGTGAGTACAAGTGTGCTGGTAGCATTTTCCTTTATTCTTCCTACTCCTTCCAGACCCCTCTTTCCTCTGAATACTATACACCTTGGTCATTTGGATGATTTGGATGTCTTTTGTGGAATGGACTGTAATATAGTTCTGCTTTATTCGGAATACTTTATATTATTTATAATTAAATTAGCCTTTTAATATGGTTTGTAAGTAAAATTCCCACCAAGGTAGCATGAAAAGAAAACACGACACATAGAGAAAAAGGTGGTTAAGAACTAAGATACTGACCTTGTTAGAAAGCTCTCGATACTAATAAAATTTAAGGGAAGTAATTCCTTCTTTATGATTTAATATAAAAAATCTTTGCAGAAACAAGGCATTTACTTGGATCTGTCATTTCTTCTTCCTTTTCATCCCTATATATTGCACTTGGCTCACTGTAGCTGTCTGAACACACTGCCCACCTAGAATCATTTTAGTATGATTTGTGGTACATTTGCCTCTGGCTAAGCATTCCACACTGTCGTGCTGTGTAGCACCTATAGCTAGTGTTAAGGCACATGGGAGAATACAAATTCTGGTTACCTCTGAACAGTTGATTTCCGTTAGCATTTTGGCATTTCGGATCGCTTTCATCACAGAGATTCCATAAGTTTTGAGTTAGATGATGAATGTAAATTTTCTGTGCAATGTGTATACTTCTATGAGCATCACCTACTTAAATTCTAAGTTTGGTATATCAAGTAGGAAAAATATTATTATAGTCAAAGGTATGTTTTGCCCTTTACATAATGTGACAAAGGAATATGTTGGTCAAGGCAATGGCTGTTTCAGTGTTTGAACATTAACAAGAATGTTGGATTACAGGTCCTCACTTTCTACTAAGCCGGTATTCAGTGTCAGGTGAGATGGGCTGGCTTCAGGTTGGAACGCTGCTTTGATGTCTAGTCCCTGGTCCGAAAGTGCTGCATAGCGACTGGCTGAGGGCCGTACTTTTTTTGGCTTGGTGCTCTGTGGCTGCTGATGCCACTGGGCTACAATAAAAAAGGGGAAAAAGAAAAACACCCCAAGATGTCACTGGAAAGCACTTAAATGTTTCAAATAAATACAGAATGTCTTTTCATATATACCAGGCACATGTGTTTGGCATGGTAGAAATCCTAAAATATAAGCACAGTTTTACATTTTCTTCCTATGTTGCAGATTTACTGTCCAGGGTAGTGGGACTATAACAGCTAGGTAGTAAAGAGGTGTAGTTTCTTTTAAAGTGAATACTTAACTGCCCCACAGGAAATCTTTAAAAAATAGTGGCTAAGCTTCCTAACTCTCACCTCTCCTCCTTAAAAAACATCTTCAAAGCACAAAATGTACAAATGTCATAATAATTATAGTAGTTACGTATTCGGGATGAATGTTTCAGCACTAGTCAATTGAAAAGAAATGGGAGTAGGGAAGACTGAGGTCCTCAATACTTGAAGAACCTCACAAAATTATTTCCTGGTCAACAAGAGGTAAAATTTACTATCAGTTCTTAATTTTTTCTAGTGGTTTTCTTTATGTTAATAGATCACGTCGTGCTACTGTACTAGTCTATGAATTCAACAGAAACAAGTTTCTATAAATTTAAAATGCATGTACACAAATATACATACACATTCACAAACCTATTGCTGAGCTGCTTAAGGTATATGAAAGAGAAAAGCACTAAGTCACAGAAAGGCCACACTCCAGGATCAATGATGCACACATTTAGAGTGCAGTAAGACACTGTGATAGGGTTTTAATGTAAGAAGAAATGTTAAAAGGCAGTTATTCGCAGAACACAGTAACAAGAAAATGTGAAAAACATGGTTATGCCTTTGGCTACTGTTAACTCCTAAGGATGCTTGAGTGAGGAAGCCACAACTGACTAGCCAGTGTAAGAGAAATCAACATGCATAATTTTGCTAATAATGCAGAGTTCCTGAATGATACTTGGGTGTTTGTTCTCCTGGTGTAGTTCACTATTACTGTTGAGAAACTATAAATAGAAAGAGAAAGAGCAATAAGAAATTCTGGGCAAATAAAACACTGTAGTTGTTTATAAGCTTATCTGAAAGTAATGTAATTTGCTATCCAGATGTCGACTTTCTCATGATTTAATGAATAACTGCAATGAGATGAAGTGGCACTCACTGTAAACATCCAGCCTGGCGGTGCAGGACACAATCCCAGCTTCATTCTTGGCTGACACTGTATACCACCCAGCGTCTTCTTTTGTGGCTCCCTGAATGAGCAGGCAGATGTAGCCATGATTATCCTGGTGCATGCTGGAGAAACGGATAAAGTCATTAGGGTTCTAAATTTTTAAAAAGTGGCTTTGGACATGAAGCATCATTTTTAATTAGATCATTAGAGACAGAATTGTGCAAGTAGCGGATAATAGGGTCATACTTATTCTGGAAAGGCTGCTAGCCCCATTAAAGTTAATGGGAGAGAAGAGCAGACATCAAGAGGTTGGATAAATGTGTTCACTTAATTTCTAGTGGAGGATCAGCCTTTACAAAACCCAATGAATAGCTTCTGTATCACCACTGAAGCAAATGAATTCATTTTTTTTCCCTAGGTGTAAACACTTAAAAAAAAAAATCACCCTGAGATTAAGTTAGAATGTGCCTCATCACATACCATTAGAGCTTTCTTCCAGAAACTTAATTATGCATGAGGGTAAAGAGTGATTTTTGTCTACGATATCATCAGTAGCGTGACTCTTACAGAGATTTATGTGCTACATAAAGTCCATCTCTTTATGTATCCCGAGGACCTACTGAACAGATGTGGATTAAGTCACTGTGTATTCTCACCTCACTCGGTCAGTGCTGTGAGTGAGTGATTCATTTTCTTTCTTCCAAAATATCTGAGGCAGTGGTACCCCTGAAACACGGCATTCCAGTCGCACCGGGTACCCATCAGCAACTCCTGTGTTTTGCAGCTTCTCAATAAACACGGGGGGTTTGTGTGCTTCTTTAGCTAAGGAAATGGGAGATGAATTATCGATCAGTGGTACACAGAGGTAGCCCCATAAAGAATTCAGAAGCTTTCAGAACATTGTTGAAATGGATCTTTTATTTGATGACACCATTTTTCACTTCAGGTGGTTAGGATGCTAGTCTTCTCTCCAAATTACTCTTTTACCAAGAAAGGTTCCTATGCTTCATTCCACTCATTTATTTCATCAATTAATTCAAGTCTGACAGGCCCACACAGTCCACTGGCCATCTGCTCCACAGAATGCCTGTCTGACAGGCTGCGTGACACTCCTAAGTGGTCGCTAGCATCTGGGATGGCTTTGCTCCAAATGACGTCACCAGGCACTCACAGCCTTTACCAACCACTGCCACCTAGTGACTCTGAGAAGAACAAGTATTTCTAGGAATTTGATCTCCTCAGATTCCGTCCTTGCTGTCAGAAATGTTTGCTATGCAGATTCTGAAGATTTGTAAGTCCTGGCTTAAGTGAGACATACCATAGGATTTAAAGGAGGAAGAGAGTGGGGAGACAGCTTTATCTAAATTTGGCAGCTTTAAATTGTAACTTATAGGATGTACATTCCTAGTTTATAAATTACAAATTCCAATTTGTATTCTTTGAAGGAAGCTATAAAAAGATGCCTTTTTATTACCCTGAAGGAAGCCATAAAAGAGATAACTTTATTACTTAGTCTGAAAAAATCAGAACTATTTGTTAATAACCCTCTGACTGTTACTATCTGATGGGAAATTGTTTTCATACATCTGTGGTGGAAACAATTTCAGAAAAAGAAAGTTTAATTATTTTCTTCTGAGCTATCAATACTGCATTTGAGAATGTCTTTATCCATCACCCTCTCCTTTGGAGTGACAGATATATCAGAGCAAAACAATCAACAGAGAAACAGGTGAAGAGGATATAAACTATACCTGAAAATTTCAAATACCTAAGACTCTCTAAGACTTTGCATGAGATGGAGGGTTATACTTTCATTATATTTCACATGGTTTCCTGACCCAGGCTATTTTGGAGGAAATGGGAACAGACCTCAATTAATATACTTTCTTGATTCCAGTTTTGAGAAGAACATGAAAGCTATAAAATGAACCTCAGTATCAAAGCAATCTCTCATAGAGCCACACCCACCATTGTGGAGCACTGCTGTGCTGGTGGTGATGGAGAGCTTCCTACGATTTAATCCTTACAAAATGACGCAATCCTTACAAAGACTCTGACGCCTTATGGCCCCTATTTTACACGTGGGGGAGTTGAGCTGCAGAAATGTCCTCTATTTCCCAAAGGATGTCGCTAGTAAGGGAGAGCTGGGCGTAGAACTGAGAGCTGATGCCAGAGATGTGAGGCTTCTCACTACTGTGCCCTGTGCCCCCTTTCCAATGCGAGTCCTGACTGAGCACAGACCAAGATGCCTGTGTCTCTCAGACCTTCACGTCTCAGTCCTGAAAGGCAGAGAGGATCTAAGGAAACAGTCAACAGCAGAATGCTGAACAGTTTTAGCTGGAGGAGGCATGTTTGGAGCACTGCATGGAAATTGATCTTAGTTGTGTAGGAATATCAAATACCTGGTGTAAAACTTGAAAGCATGGTTAACACACAGCACGACAGCCTGGGTATTTCTGACATTTTTGTGTAATAATGTCCTGGTACTTTTATTAGAATCATTATCCAGGATTTTACCTAGGACCTCCTGAACTTTATTCTCACAGCTATTCTGTGTCTTGAGAGAGCAGGGGCTTACAGTGTGGGAAAGAGTACTAGGAGTCAACAGACTATGTGATTCTGGCCTCTGGCCCTCACTTTGCGGAATAGAGCCCCGGGAAAGTCACCTGTACAATGAGGGAAAGTTGCTCCGATTACCTTTGAGGGCTTTTGTGAGGACCAGCTAAGACAATGTAAATGAAACACTTTGCAAACAGGGATATGAGTAATAAACATTCTTTTTAAAAAAGAGAACAGTTAACAGACACTTCTGCTCAGCTCCTAAGTGTATTATGAACCTCCTTATCCAAGGGTAAGACTTTATGTAACATTATATAATTTTATGCAATTTACCTAAAAGTAAAATTCATTAAAAAGCAAATCTGAATTTGACCATGACATTGGGGGTAGATGATAACGTTTCAAATTTCGAAATTTGAACACCACTGCACATTACTTTAAAAAGTAGGTAGAACTTTATGTATGAGCAAATTCGTATATTTGATTCTGGAATCCATGCTACTGGTGCTCTTTCTCTATGTAACACTGGAGGCAACACATACCTGAGGAACAGAATGACCCGGAATAGCCACTAAACTCTCTCAGCTAGGCTGCTGGGAGATAGGAAAGATAAATAATGATGGCTACACTGAAAAAAACTAATGTTTCTGATATGCTAATAAGCCTTATGTCCTAATTGGCTATTTTGATGACACAATCCATTTTTTCAGCAGTCTGATTTATTTTCCATGTTGGTTAGTAATGCAGGATTAATTTACATTTTTGAATCCGATAATTTTTTCTGAGAGAGAAAAATTCACAGACTTGCTTACCAGCAACCACAAGCTCCAGGCTGAATGAGTTTTGTCCTGCTCGATTGGTGGCTATACACGTGTAGATGCCGGCATCTCGTGAGGTGACTGGCTCTATGATCAGAGAGTGCACCCCATTCTCACGCACGAGCATCTTGTGAGCACTGTCGGGGCGTATAGGTTTTCCATCTAGTTGCCAGCTTAGATCTGGGGTTGGTAACCCACTGACCTAAACCAGAAAGGAGCATATAAATTTCTCTAATACCGAAACAAAATGAAATCATTAATAGCTAAGAAACCACCATAAATTCCTCCTTTGATAGTACAAGAGATGGCTTTTAGTGTCAGCTCGTGTTGCTCTTTTGCTTAAACCTTTCGATGGATTCTTTAAGCAATTGTGGCCTCAAATCTCTTGTAGAGCAACCCAGAGAAAAGTAAAATGGGGATTTTAAAGATTTCTGTTCTTCTTACCTCACCAGGGTCATAAAGATTACTGGGATGATGTCAGCACAGGGCTCTGAGCTCTCTGGAAAAAGATGTCCAACGACAATAACAATAACGCGTACTCTGCCGGCATGTATACACTATAAAGCTTGTTAACAAAGGGTTGCCATAGCTATGGAGACATCAGTTAATGCATCCATCACACAGAGCTATTACTATTTTATAATCTCTGAAACTAAGTAACAAGAGCAATATGAAATTACCCATAAAGCCATCTCAACAAATTAGCATCACAATGGAAACATAAAATCCTAAGACCACGACAGTTGTGTTGACCAGATATCAGATAAAAGCACATTTAATTGCTAATAACACATTGTGCTGTGAAGGGTGGGACAGCAGCCATCTGTCAGCTCTTTATAGTTTTGCCCTTGATTGTGAAAGGGAAGAAAAGCACCATTAAGGGAAGTTTTTTGGTTGTTTGTTTTTTTTTTTTTTTACTGCTATCCCAAATTTACTAGTGGGAAGTTGCATACAAAAAGATGTCTGTTGGACTGTAAAGCAATTCTTTTGAAAACCTAATTCCTTGCTGTGTGATACTCATTTATATGACCTACAGGACACCTCTCTGTACATGTAACAAAAGTCTCAAGAATTTAGGGGAGAAAAAAATACGTAAACTTAAATTACTGGTTAAAAAGATGAAGACATTTTGGAAACAAAGACAGCAGTAGTTAGCTTGGCTATTGAGAAGGTCAGCTCTCTGTCTTCGCTCTGTGTATGGGCTCTCCCCCTAGCTCCCCACGTTCACTGCTTCACCTGTTTGGAGATCACTGGTGGTGGTAAGAAGGAAGAGGGAATGCACACCTCTCTCTGGTCAGGCTCTAGGCCTTTCCCAGGTTTAGAAATAAAGTGGTACTGCTTGTTCCCACTTTGCTAGGTGTGATCCCGACCAAGGCCACAGTGTGCATAGGAGGAGAGCTCTCAAGACACTGTACACTGAGCCCCGCTAACTCACAGTGCACATATGCCAGTGGACAGAGCCAATCACATCTGGGCCAAGGGATGCCCGGTTCTTCTACCCCTATTCGAATTCCAGCCTTTCTGGTTGTGTTAAGAAAGCAAGCCCAGTTTCAGGACTCTAAGGTCATTGTAAGTAAGAGGTCATGACTTGAACAGAAGCATGCTCTCAGCTGATACGGAAATGGGAGGAGGCAGATGAGCAGCCTTGTGGGGTTTTTTGGGGAAAAATCTATTGCTTTAGTGAAAGGCTTATTTTCATGATTTTTTTTTCTTCCAAAGCTTAAATATACTGACAATTTTTTCCTTAAAAATTGTAGGTTTTTTAGACCCTTTTTATACATAATATCCCTAGTGTCATCTAATAATCTAAAATAAAATTTCCCTGTTGACTCAAATGTTATTTTACAGGTGGTCTGTACTGATTCTTAATTATAGACCAAAAATAAATACACATATGCTGAAACTCAGTTTTGTGCTTATACTGTAAAAAGAATTATGTTGGAAAATAAAATATTTTTGTTAAGAGTACTTTTTAAAAAAAGATTTTATTTATTTGACAGAGAGAGAGAGAGCACACAAGCAGGGGGAGTGGCAGGCAAACGCAGAGGAGAGGGGGAAGTGGGCTCCCCACTGGGCAAGGAGCCTAACCCTGGGCTCGATCCTAGGGCCGACCCAAGCCAAAGGCAGACACTTAACTGGCTGAGCCACCAGGTACCCCAAGGATACTTTTTTAAAAATATAAATTTCTATAAACCCAGATTTAATAATCCTCCAAGCATTGTTCTGCAATCCCAGAGAAAACCAGCAGAGGGAGCCCAAATTTTAAAAACCTTACCCATATTTAAGAATTAAAATTTAAGAACACTAAATAATGGAGCAAAAAAACCCACAACAATCAAAAAACTTCACAGCAGTGGTTATTGAACATTTCTCGTCCTAAGCTCCTTTGAGAAACTGATGAAAGCTGTATCATACATGTAATTTCGTATGCAATTTCAGAACTCAACACCTAACAAAACCTGCCTACCCAAAGGCCCTGGGTTAGGCAGCCCTGGTATGAACTGGGTAAGAGAGGAGGGCACTCTAACTGCTCTCAGAGATGGGGGAATAAAGGGGTGGACACATGGCTACAAAATTTGTATGAAAAAAGGAATGAAGATAAATGAATTATTAGGACATGACAGACTTAACTCATTTATCACTTCAACAAAATGGTAAACTTAAAGGGAAAAAAACCTTCAAGTGACTGTGTACAGTATGGTATGTGGGGTTCTAAATAAAGAACGCATTTAGTAAAAATTTCAAAGTAATGGAAAAGAATGACAGAACAGTATATAAACATCCAGTATATATCAATCCTTTTTTGTTTTTTTTCTTATAGGCTGGAAACATTTTAAAGATGTACACCTTACATAATTTCCCTAAAAGGAAAGAGAGAAATGGCAGTAAGGGGGGAAGGGAGACAAGAGATTTGTAGGCAGTAACACACTCTTACCTTACAGTCCATTCTGCAGAGTTTTCCTTCTTGAACGGTGAGGTCTCCAGGAGCCTGCAAGAAGTGAGGTCTGAAGAATCGCTCTTGAATTGGTTCGTTTTCATCTCCACTGTCCCTTGATCTAGAACGAGGCCTTAGGACAAGACATATAATAAACAGAAAGATGGAAGGAAAGGAAGGCACAAAGGGGTAGGGGGAGGGAGAGAGACAGAACTTACCAGGTTCTTGATTTTTTTAATAATACATGGAGTAATAATATTTCTTTACCTGATTCCTACTCCTAAAGGTTACACATAAAGTCAGAAAAGTTAGCAAAATCTTGTTCCATTTCAAAGTTTATTATGAATTTAATAGTCTGCTAATTATAGAACTTAAATAATTACACTATCCTAATCCTTAACGCTAATATAAATCATAAAAGGGGAAATGGAAAAAAATGAAATACTCTATCTTAACCTGTTTTTTTCTAAATATTTTTGAAAGCTGTATGAGAAGTAGCAGTAGCTATTGCTCATTTATTACCAAATCTTTTCCAACAGAAAGTATAACTTTCCACTGTGATTTGAAATTTATAGGAAATTAAGATTTCCATTTTGTAAAAATTTCGTATCTTTATAATCAAAATTCCTTTTCATATCAACCAGGAAATCATATTTTTTCTTTAAAATAAAATTATGCAAATCTCCCAGATTTTGTGCATCTCTCTTGCTTTTGAACATGTTAGAGGCACCTTTCAGAGCAACACCAATTTAAAGTAATTGCAAGGAAGAGGTAAGGAAGGAACAAGGTATTGAACATAAATTCTGTCACTGATCACTAGAAGAGAAATTTAAAAACATTTAACTAGAAAAAGAGTAGAACAAATGAAAGATCAGTATAACAGGCTAATAATTACCAACTTTTTATATAGTTTACTGTTCAAGTACAGATCTAATTTCTGAGCAGAATGCTTTTCTAGGAGACACTGACACATGGAAAAGCTTAAATGTATTAAAGATATAAGAAAAGCAGAAGAAAATAACGCAAGGAAATGAATCTGCTACTAAACATGTTATATTTATAGTCATACACACAGGCATAGGTTCTTGTGAACAAGCAAGTTCGAGTATTAAATCCCTATGTGTTTAGGTATCAGAACTGTCTTCCAAACTGTTGAGCAAAGGGTTCTGGGCACGCAGTCACATGAGGTGTAGACAGAGCACTGGTTTGGTGCTTCCTCACTGTTTCTGGCTGACCTTCTGGGAGCCTAACTTAGCACACATTCTCTTGCACCTGCGGTCTGCAGTTCACGGTCAGGGCTACAGGAGTAGGCTCCGTGAAATATCTAGACAGGAGCCCTAGATGACGGGCCGGGTGATTTACCATAGGTTCTCAAGTGCCAATATGTTACTAAGAAGCGATATCCCTGCCTACTTACTGTGTCAACATCCTTGCATAAGCTCAGGGCAACTAGAAATAGAAAGCACACTCTACTGTTAGCAGGTACTTGCTGAGCATTTACAATAGGGCACTTTTTACCTATAAAATTGTCATCTAAAATGTTTTGAACTAAGTGACTGAAAAGTGAACATTAGCAAACTAGACAATTTTAAGAAATCCAGTGGCCGTAATTTGTCACGGCTAGACAGCTGCTGGTTGGAGAACTTTGGTTTTGAATATTTGTATGCCATTTACTTGTATTTTCAAGTTAACGTGCCTGCCATTTAAAGGTATTGAGCTCTGACTTCTTCATATACAAATGTAACAAATTGGTGGTAGTATATCTAACTGGGCTTACCAACCGTACCCACTGTTTGTTCCTTTCCTTTTTCTGAATTGCAATGGAGCAGAATAAACAAGGAGCCAGGCAGTGTATACACCTTGAGACTGTGTTCGCATTCCTCTGTCTTACGACTATGTTCCCTGTTTTGTGCTCATACCATGATTCTAATAGTGTTGAATCTACAGTAATAACTAAAGATAGTAGTGACACCGACAGGAAGGAACGTGTGAAATACCTTCTGACATGAGGATGGCCTGAGGGAGAGCGGGGGCTGCGTCCTCTCTGGTTGACAGCCTGCACCATTAGGCGTCCAGTACAACTGATGCGGCCCTGGCAGAGACATCGGGAGGGGACGTGACTTGCCATGCAAACAGCTAACCAGTATGCACCATGTTTACTGTCCTGTTCTCCCCAAGACATTAGTTCCTTCTTTTTTTTTTTTTGATTTTTTAAAATTTATTTATTTGACAGAGAGAAACACAGCCAGAGAGGGAACACAAGCAGGGGGAGTGAGAGAGGGAGAAGCAGGCTTCCCACCGAGCAGGGAGTCCGATGTGGGACTCGATCCCGGGTCTCCGGGATCATCACCTGAGCCGAAGGCAGTGGCTTAACCAACTGAGCCACCCAGGCGCCCCATCAAGACATTAGCTCTTAACAAACTGAGATGCCGTATTGGTGACGGCACCTTCTAGTTAGTAATTAGTAAATGACACCCTAACCGATCCCTCTCAGAAATGTACTTTCCCTGAGTTAAACTCATCAGGAACTCCGTATTTATTTAAGGAACTTATTAAAGACTAGGCCTTTCTTTGAACCATTAAAAAAGCTTTCCTGTTTTATCTAGAGTGGCATTTACAATGACAGTCCTTACTGAATTAGTTATTCTGCTGCGGTCTCCCTAACACATGAACTTGAATCATAAAACGTAACAGGAGGACATTAACCATCTTCCGATAATTCCATTGTCAGGGTCAAATACCTATTGGTTGTAGCTAATTATGAAATCAAACCAGATGATTTTAGTTTTCTGACACATCTTTTTTGTAATACATACATATTAAATGTTAGTAGTATTCCTTCTTTATAAAAACCATATATTAAAAGAGATGGAGATGCCAGCATGATGAAATAAGCATCACGTGAGAAGTACGCCCGGGGATGACAAGGAGAGTAAATGACTACAGGTTACCATGTTCCCACGAAACGAGCATAGTTGTGATTTAAAAACCAGAAATAGTGAGATATCTAAAATATGTGGGTCAGATGATAGCGGCCTATCTAATGAAAAGCTATATTTTATCTCTCAAGTTTTATCTCTTAAATTGAAAAACTGATATAAATGCTGTCACAGGATGGACAAAAGTAATACTAGAGGACTCCGAATATATGAATAAATCACCACTGTTACTCTGGCTTTTTGTTTTAGCCTCTTCTTTTAATTTTTTCCCATTACTAGTAGAGTAGCAAAATAGATGATTTTCTTCCCTTATATCCCAGGAGAATGTGAGCAGTTGTACCTCTAAATTCTGACGATGGCCAGAGGGAACAAGAGAGGAAAAACGAGAAGCAGGTTATTCATGATTAGACTTCGGGATTTCCAGCCCATGGTGGATGAGCCGCCCTAGTGCACTTAAGTCCAGATTCACCACCGACTGTCATTTTGCCAAGCTGCCGGTATAGACAGGTCACAGAAGCACGGCTGTTCTGTATGCTTTGAGGAATTGCTGAGTTCCACCTGACATTGAGCTTCCGAGGAGACATGAAGCATGCTATTACGGGGGGGATTCTTTCTAATTTAGATTTGTTCTATCTAAAATTCAGGCCATAAGATGTAAATTCTCTCATGTTAAAGCTCTTGGCAAACACTTGGAAGTTCCCCTAAACTAGCCTGAAATCTGAAAATTAATTTCATCTAACCCCTCCAAATCTCTGCCTGCTACAAAAAATCTAGATGTGCCTTGCTTAGCAGACCTGTTAAAATTACCCAACTGACGCATCATAGCAGCTGCTTTAACAAGTAAACATGTAAGATCCGTGATTCTTTTGGGGCTACAGACAGGATAATTTTATGTTTTGTTTTACACAAGTAGCTTCAAAATTGTAGTGATACAGGATATGGCTTCCTTACTATTTGCTTTGCTACTTAAAGGAAATCATTTTAAGCTGGATAGATTAAAATACATTTATTTAATTTGGAAGATTTTTCCTTGTGGTTTAGAACCCAGAAGATCCACAAGGGAAGTTGACATCAACTAATCATTTATGTGGTTAGAAAAAGATGTAAGTTGAATTCAGCCTTTAACCTTGAATTTGGGGAAGCAGATAAAAAAATTTTCTCTAATCTGGATTTGAGTTTTGACTTTCCTAAGGCTTTGGGGGCAAATAACCAAATTTGTTCAAGCCCTTTTTTCTTTTTCTGTAGAAACCAGGGCACTATATCTGTCTCACATGAATGTTGTAAAGTTAAATGATACAACCTAAGATCTTTATCTTCCATATATCAAACAGATCTTGATATCATAAATTATCACTACTGGTCATTATGGGTATGCTTTTACAAGACATGTATGCACAGACATGCATGAAGATGATTTTTAGGGGTCCCGACACCTTGGTTAACTCCAATAAATTTTTCCAAGTGGTTAGCCTTAGCCTGAGTATGCTCTTAACCTCCTTTTTTTGATTCCTTCAAATGCCTCTTTTAACCATGGTCTCCCTTGCCCCTCAGTGGTCTTAACGCTGGGATGAGCCCTAGTTACTTCTGTATGATCCTCCTTAGCTCTGGAGTCCAGTCTAGGTTTGTAAACCAGGCCCATGCCTTATAACTGAGTGACATTAGGCACGTAATTTAACCTCCTGAGTTTCCTTATGCATAAAATAGTACCACATAACCTTGCATAGGTTCTTATGAAGATTAAATGAGTTAATAGGTATAAAGTACTTAGTCTTGTGTTTTGCACATAGTAAACACTCAAAATGTTAAGTTATTATAGCACTGCATATGGATATAATTATAATAATGACCAGATGGACATGAAGCATCCCTTAGAATTGTTTTAAAAACAATTTTTTTTTCATATGCAGTGGGGTTTTCTTTCTTTTCTTTTCTCTTTTCATTCCTTTCCTTTCCTTCCTTCCTTCCTTCCTTCCTTCCTTCCTTCCTTCCTTCCTTCCTTCCTTTTCTCTTTCTTCCTTTCCTTTCCTTTCCCTTCCTTTCTTTTCTCTCTTTTCTCTCTCTTCTCTCTTTCTATTAGGATATAATTTACTCCAAAGGAAAAATGTGTGCTATTGCTCAAAAGGTACCAGGCACAATACTGGTGTATTCAATGTGCTCATTATGTAATGGCTGCAAGTGAGGCAGAAGAGAAAAGATGTCCCACTCAACTCTAACCATTGGACTCTCTTTAGTTTAAATAAACCCTGACTCCTCTCCCCTCTCCAAAAAATAGGGTCAAGAGGCTGGCATATTACTCTCTAAAGATTACAGATTTCTACAATGTTTTCATTTTACTGCTACTGCCTAGAACCCCATACACAAATATTGCCACAGAATATCTTTACCCAAATTTAAGTAAAAGGAATATGTCACCATTTGCCACCTTTTTAACTCCTACATTTTCACTTCTGAACATAAAAGAGAAAGGCATGATCTTTAGGAGGCAGAACTACTAGTTTGATAATACAGTGGTATTGGCTAAATATACATTACTAACCAATAAATGACCAGGAGCGTTTAGAAAGCATCCAAACTGACAAGTTGTATAATTTTGACATTTCTTTGGGGGAAAAAACCCAGAATTCAGTGAAACACTTTTGAAGAGATGTTTATGATTTAAAGTTCAGACTTTTGAAGAGATGTATATAATTTAAAGTTCAGATTTTAAATTCTGGGCATCTTATGTATGAAGGTCATACAAAATTTTAATCATACTAATGTGCCAATTAACCCTAGTAATCATCATGACTACTAGGGCCTGATGCACATTAGTGCTGTTGCCTTTGCTTTTAAATTTCTCATTTTGATCTAGTTTATTATTAACACATGAAGGAATAATGGAAGTGAATGTCTGAAGTTTGAGATGAGCCAGGAAACCTTCTAATGCTAAAACAAAACACAAGCAAACCCACTTCTTAAATTTAATTCAGCTGTGTTGCTTTTCTATTCCAAACAAATCCACAGAGTTTAAAGCTATAGAACAAGTAATAAGTTTGAATTCTTAGAGTGATTATGTATTCAACATCCAGCTTGTAAAGATTATTTATGCCTCATGCAAGGCCAATTATTTATATAATATGGAAATAACATTTATATTTCCTAGCTTATGAACTTTAACTGTGGCACACAGGTCTTTATAAAAGCTTGCCACTTGTATACATAATGCAATTTGAGGAAACATCAAGTTGCAAAATAGCCCTTCTAAACTCCAAGTGCTGCACAGAGTAACGTAGCAACACAACAAAACAAAGTAAAACATTCGTGTTTAGATTTAGTTGTGTCTTCACGATAGGATCAGAGTCTAAAACTACATTTGTGATCCTCATTTTGGCGTTATGTGTGGTGTAGCACTGTATCATCACTCATTACTTCACTCAGCTGTGTGACTGCTTTGTCTCTCATGAATTGCCCTCACAGCACACACTGCGTGTGATACACGGCGTCCAGTGCATGTTTAGAGCACTGTGTTCCATCCCAAGCAGAATTTGGATGCAGTCAACAATGCCTAACGTGTTTCATATTCCCAAAAGAGGAACCCAGGTGGAAAAATATTCTATAAAATATTCTGCTGAACTTGAGTATTCTCTCTTTCCTTGGTTCTCACCCTTTCTCTTGGCTGCTCTAATTACTTTCCACTGCTCAGGAAAGTTCTGCCGTCTGTGTTTCATTACTGAACTCATTTTTCCACTCCAGCCTTTTCCTCTTTCCCTTGGTCATTTCACATCATGTACACTACAGTGTACCAGAAAAAAAAATAGATGTAGTTGTCTCCCTTTCAAACCAAATACAGTTAAAATGTGAAAAAAAAGTTTAAGGTAATCAAAGGACATCAAGGAGCTGGGAAATCAACTTAAGTTTTCTTTTGACTATATGTCACGCTTCTGGGATTAATGTATCCTAAAAAATTCAGCTTTGACTTTTATATCATGCTTCTTTTGAATCACATTTTTTTTAAAAAGATTTTATTTATTTATGAGTGTGAAAGAGAGGGAGAGGGCGCACGTAGGTGTGGGCAAGCATGAGTGCGGGGAGGGACAGAGGGACAAGCGGACTGCCCACTGAGCAGGAGGCTGGATGCAGAGCTCTATCCCAGGACCCGGAGATCACGACCTGAGTCATCCAGGCACCCCTCAAATCATGTTTTGATTCACAAATTACAAGAATGACAAAATAATATACAATAACACAGAGATTAAAACTGTTAAACATTTCTATTATGGTATTCCTATAAGCAACATTATATCAAGGATTAGGTTAAAAAAATAGTCGTCTGCTGTTTGTCATGGTTTCAATACCTCTTTGTCTTTCTAAAGAGTAGTGAAGTCTGTTCTAGTTTCTAGGTGATCGCTCACAAAACCTCCATCTGGCATATCTGCACATACCTGCTCCTGAAGATGCCAGGAGACAGCAGGAGTTCTACTTGTGAAATTAAAACCAACCAGGCAACATGCTGAGACTTGGAACAGTAATCATTACCAAGTACAGTAAATCTAAAATTCTCTCACAGCAATTTCCATCCGAGGTCTACATGCCCACTTTTAGGATTTCCTCACATTCTCTTCACAAGTTTCCCCTCCTATGCCTGCCTTTGCTCATTTAGGTAGAAAAGGAGACATAAGATAGTTTCACTCTCTTTAATTAGAACGCTGGCTGGATCAGCTAACCTTGAGAGGCAGTTGGAATTTTAGGTTTTGGCACTGCTTTGGTTTCGGTGACCTCTGACAGACCCAAAGCAGTCACTTTACTATTTGCAGAAAGCACATGGGCTATTCTGTGAGAAGGGCGGGGGCTCTTAACTAGTCCACTTCTCATTTCTCTGTCTTCTCTTCCAGGAGTAGAGGCCGAGAATGAGAGAGGGTTACCTCTGGGGCATATCCTGGGATTTGGTAAAGCAGCAGAACTCGATGGGGACTCGAATGAGGGCCTTGACAGCTCTCTCTTGGGCCTTCCCCAGGCCCTGAGTGTGCTGGAAGCAAAGCAGCTTCCCAGCTTCCCGTGTGGCTGTGGGTGTGGCCCGGCTCCGGCTCACTGCCCCATCCGCCCAAGCCCACAGCTGGGGCAGTTGTGGCACACCATGTCTGCTACCTAACTCATTGCTTTCCCGTGGGGGTGGTAAAAAGGAAAAGCCGGGAGGTCAGAAGACCACACACCAACAACATGTTGCATAGAAACTCCATCCCCAACTGACTTGCTTACACTAACAGGAAGACAGGAATACTAGAGCCAGGACCATCCTTTACAGTCTGATTCCACGGGCATCTACCCACTTTTAGGGCTGTGGCTTTAAGACAGGGTTATTAGCAGCTCTGAATTAAAATAATGACAATAACAAACTTTTACTGAAAGCATATTACACGTCAGATAAACCCAGTGCATTATTTAAATCCATATGATTATTCTCATTTCATAGAAGAGGAAAAAGGCAGAGAGGTTAGATAACTTGCTAAAGGTCACATGGTTAGTGAGTGGCAGAGGTAGAAATTCAACTGAGATCTGTCTGATGCCAAAGTTCATTTTCTTAACCCCTAAACTACACTTGTACAATTAGGCTTTTCAGTAGCACCGGCACTGTTCTGTATTTCTGGCCTTTGATGTGTCATTTCATTCTTTTTATTTATTTCCCTTCCTCCTCTTCCGTGTTCCAAAGGGGATCTTCAGCAGCCCTCCTTCATCTCATGACTTCATCATAATCCGTCAATAGTTTAACTGCTCAGGGGCTGGCATACATTCTCCAAATCTGCTCATGGCCAGTGGAGTCCCTCCCTGTTTAGAACTCTTCGGCATGTAAAACTACATTAGTATAATTTGAAGAAGACCAGAAGCAGACTCATAATTGCAACCTTACATTTATATTCTTTGTTCTAGAAAACCGCTGACTCCAATAATGGTTTAAAACATTCACTAGGAAAAATGTCCCCAAATTAACATCAGGACCAGGGCTGGCAAGTGCTTAAGAAACACAATTAATTTGATCTCTTATAATATATTCGACTCTTTCTAGGGGAAAGAGGAATAAAGGACCTAGTATGAAGAAAAATTGTGGATTTTGTTGAGTTCTCCACTATTATTTTAATAGGGAGAAAACTGAAAATTGAAATTTGTTAATAATTGTCAAGGAAATATACTGAAAACACAGTAAGAAAGAAAAAAAATTCCACTTCTTTTCCCACAAATCCTCCAAACATGAACACAAATAAGTATTACAATGTAACTTTTGGTAAAAGCTGTACTTTCGACTAATTTTCAAGGTGACGGTCATATATTCAGTGACTGAAAAATCAGAACTTCAAGGAAGTGCATATTTAATGTGGCAACTATTGACAGTGAAGAGTCTGTTGTGCTCCATCACAACCTGATTTGTGGATAATTAGAGTTCCATTCTAATCTTAATATTATCGCAGAAATAGATGTTTATGTGATAAGGTATCAGGGTAAACACCGCAGAACCTTTTAGTGTAAGCTTTGCTGAAGTTATCTGTATCTTTTTTTTTTTTTTAAGATTTTATTTATTTGACAGAGAGAAACACAGCCAGAGAGGGAACACAAGCAGGGGGAGTGAGAGAGGGAGAAGCAGGCTTCCCGCCGAGCAGGGAGCCCAATGTGGGACTCGATCCCGGGTCTCCGGGAGCATGACCTGAGCCGAAGGCAGTCGCTCAACCAACTGAGCCACCCAGGTGCCACCATCTGTATCATTTTCTAACACTTCATGTTTCCTTCAAAAGAAATAATGAAATGTGGAATGATATAAATAGGTCAGAGATTTTAAAAGTGTGACTGGACAATCTTCATTATATAATAAAATAGTTCGTTTTAGCTTCTTTTTATTTTTTTTTTTAAGTGTGCTATTTACATGACTTCTGCTGGCTTTGTAAAATTACCCTGTCATACACTGAGCTCTGAAGGTACAAAAATCCCTTCTTACTCATCTTTGCACCTAAAACATACCTGACAATCAAAAAAGAACGTGCAGGCTTACTCTTGGAAACCCGATATCCAGAGTAGCTGCATAGTAAATTTTAAGTAGTCAGCTGATTTTTTGACGCTAAATCGAAGGGCAAATACAAGAGAAAACATTTGGATAGAAACTTAATCCTGAATGCCATACACAGATGCTATCAAAATTGTAATTTGTCTACATTTATATACTTAAATTCCATTGAATTAAGTAACTGTATATATTTCCTTTAAATATTTTACTTTTTGAGGATTTTTTCCTATAGCATATTTATATATGCCACTCACTATCCTTTTTGCTCTCTTTTTTTTTTCTTAGAACTTAATCCTATCTGCAATGCTACTATTTATGTATGTGTTTACTGGCTTATTTTCTGTCTCAGGACTTTGTTCTGTCCACCACGGCAACCCCACCACCGGTGTAGAAGTGTACATGTTAGACCCTGAGTAAGATTAGGAAAAATACACAACTGCACTGCAGTTAGTCAGGGGAAAAACACCTGATGGAATAAACACTAATGAAAGAATTTTTCTGTTCTCCAAAACCAAAATGAACGTAGAATCTGGGGAGATGGTTTCAAGTCAATGAAATAGGATTCCAGCTTTGAATCAAACAGTTCCTTTCCCAAATACATGCCCGTAAGCACTATGCATGGAACTGAAGCCAGACCTACACCTCTAATCTTTACCTGAGGGTTTGCAGCCATAACTGTGTAATTCCCGTCATCATCGAGGGTAGAGGCTGTGGTGTGGAGAGAGCAGGTCCCGTCAAGGTCTCTTTGAATAGTGTAGTGATCATTCTTTGGAGAGATCTGCTTTCCATCTTTAAACCAATAGATCTGTGAAAGGAAACAGTGATGAAAGATTAAGGATGTGTACCGTATATGGGGGCTGGTCAATACTGTGTGGCCTGCAGAGCCGATCGGCATTTTCATGTTAAAATGGTAAACACGGGGCCCCTGGGTGGTTCAGTTGGTTAAGCGACTGCCTTCGGCTCAGGTCATGATCCCGGAGACCCGGGATCGAGTCCCACATCGGGCTGCCTGCTCGGCGGGAAGCCTGCTTCTCCCTCTCACTCCCCCTGCTTGTGTTCCCTCTCTAGCTGTGTTTCTCTCTGTCAAATAATAAAATCTTTTTTTTTTAATAAATAAATAAAAATAAAATGTTAAACAACATCTGAATAGGAAACTGATTTTTGAGTGGAAAAAAGTAGGCAACAAACAGGTTTAATCCTATTTTAAGTTTTTAAAAATTATATACTTTTTTATTTTAAAAATATGCGTATGAGTAGGTATTCACGTTAGTCACTTTTTTTTTTTTAACATATTATTTATATGGAGGGATCTATATTGAATGTGGCAGCAATTTGTTCTCGGGCGGCTCTACAGACATTCTTTTTGCTTCTATTTCACATGGACTGAATGAAATGCACTGAAGTAAAATGTGTTACTTGTAAAGCAAAGGTCAGAAGTTTATTTTAGAGAGTAACAGACCCCAGCCTAATCATTATCCTGAATTGTGTTCGACAAAACGGCTGTGAGGAAGGAGCAATAGTTAGGGGTTGGTGGTGGCTGGAGCTCTCCTGCTTTAATTCTGGGCCAAGGAGCACATGCTCAGAGGTTGAAAGCGTGTCCCCTCTCCCCACTATCTTAAAGAAAACACAGTAGTATTTAAACTTACAATAATTTTCAATAATATTTTAACTTGGTTTGATAGAAAATTAAATGTGAAGAGTAAAGTAAAAATAAGTCTGGATTAAATAACACATTTAAAATGGTCAAATTACCTTTTTCATAGGTCCTCCTACCTTCCCCCATCTTTAAATAAAATCCCCAGTCCACAGATCTCTCATGATTTAGTTATTATTTCTGACAGCAGCGACATAGGGCCATAATAATGAAGCACAGTGCCAGGGACCCTCACATGACTGAGATGCTGAACTAATGCCTACATCAATCCCCCTCCAGACTTAGGGTTGGGGAACTAAACCAATCCCCCTTTTTAAAGCCGCAACAAGTTCTTTGTTGTCAGCTGTTGTTCCTGGCAACCTAAAGCATTCCTAACTCATTCCTAAGAGAAGAAACCTACTGTAGAACCTTCAGTTTTTAAAACGAATTTTTTTGGGTGCCTCAGTCATTCAGTGTTTGCCTTTGGCTCAGGTCATGATCTCTGGGTCCTGGGATCAGCCTCCCAGGTGTAGGGCTCCCTGCACGGCAGGAGGCCTGCTTCTCCCTCTCATACTCTGCTTGTGCCCTCTCAGCCTCTCTCTGTCAAAATCATTAAAAAAATTAAATGAACTTCTTCCTTAAAGTAAATCCATATGCAAATTGAGACCACAAATGGCATTCAAATTCAACTCTATGAAAGCCTCTGAATCTGAAAAATCTCTTTGAAACTTATATTTCTAAGAAAGGAATGGCTAGAAATATATAGCACTAAATAAGTGCATGAATAATCGGGATCTGACTGCTGAAACTTTTCCAACCCCTATTTTTCAGTTAGCTCTAAATTTACAGACTGTATTATTAATCTCCAGAACCTAAAAATGGATCATCAACTAGACTCAAAACTCTCAGTTCTAAAAACTGAATTAGATAAAGCATGATACTTCATAATCATCATTCTCTTCTTGGTGATTTTATGTTTCCTGATGGAACAAAGAAGCTGTGATTAGTATACAATTTCTTCCTTTTGCCTTCTTGCCACTACACCAGTTCTTCAGACTTGTTTCTTTCCTTTAATCATACTTCTCACCTACATTGTACTTGGAATGCAACTTTCAAATGAGAATTAAGAAATAGTTCAACAATTTTATCAAGTCTGCTAATGGGGAGGGAAGGGGAGAGGATACAAGAGATGAAAACAGGGTGATTTAGAAATTCCTTTAAATCTTTTCACCTCTCCATATGGAGTAAGCATGTCAAGGGCAGAATACAATTTTCTTTTTAAAACATACGCCCAAAAAAAGGATGTATTTTCTTTCTTTCTTCTTTTTTTAAGATTTTATTTGTTTATTTGGGAGAGAAAGAATGAGAAGCGGGAGGATCAGAGGGAGAAGCAGACTCCCTGCTGAGCAGGGAGCATGATATGGGGCTTGATCCCAGGACTCCGGGATCATGACCTGAGCCAGTCGCCTAACCAACGGAGCTACCCAGGTGCCCAAGGATGTATTTTCTTTAACATGATGACTATCCCATACTTTAATAGTCCTAAATCCACTATGTGGAGAAGAAATGTTTCTTCAATAAATCAGGGAGGGAAGAAAAAGAATTGCAGTGAGGATAGGAGGGAGAAAGGGGAAGAAGGAGGGAGAAGTGAAAGAAGACAATCTAACAATAAAAATTCTTAAAAAGTTAAGCCTCTTAAAGATGTGAAACATTTAAATTCCTACTAGAAAAGCAAAGTTATGTTAAACACAACAGCTCATCTTTCAGGTCAACATAATGTTCTTTAAACAAGAATTAGTGATCTTAGAACTTAATTAGTGACCTTAAATCTTCCTTGAGGAAGATTTAAAAATAACAGGGATCTGTGTGAAGATTTTGGGAGCTTAACATACAGTTTCTTCTTGAGTTTCATTCATAAGCTGCACATTTATTTTTAGTACATGAATTTGTTTTCATGTTTGTGAATAAAGAGCAATTATGCAAATTATGCCAGGAATAAAGGAGTTTTCTCTAACAACAATTTGTTATAAAAGTCTCATCTTCTTAGAAGGTAGACATGCATTTGAAAATTTAAGGCTATTTTCTTTGTCTCTGTGACACCACTGTTAAACTTCTAATGTCAGTGTATTTTTCATTTCTGTGTGTTTCTTTTACCAATTTACCTTGTCTTTGGTACTGTCCTGGTTTTTTTTTTTTTTCATTAAAGTCTCTCTTTTATTTCTTTTTTATTTTTTAAAGAAGATTTTTATTTATTTATTTGAAGGAGAGACAGAGTGAGACAGAGAGAGAGCATGAGCAGGATGAGGGGCAGAGGGAGAACCAGACTCCTTGCTGAGCAAGAAGCCTGATGCAACCTGGGGCTCAATCCCAGGACTCCAGGATCATGACCTGAGCTGAAGGCAGACACTTAATGACCGAGTCACCCAGGTGCCTCTTTCCTGTTTCTTTTGCTATTGATTCTTCATATAGTTGTTTCTCCTATGGTTTGTAAGATTTTACTGTGGATTTCTTTTTCCTCCCTCTCACCCTACAGGAGGTTGATATGCCCCAAATTGTGAGACTGTTCTCTAGGGCAGTTTTTGCTTGCTTCTGCCAGAAACAAGGATTTTAATGATCCTGGACTAAATTTCATATTAATTTTGCAGCTTTTGGCTTCAAAAGTGGAGTTCCCATTTCTCATGGGAACCTTTTTTATTCTTTTCTCTCAAGTTCTAGGGAGAAGCGTAATTCTCTTTATTGCTTTCTGGAATGGTGAGAAGTTATTCTTACCTCCCTTTAAAGACTGGGTAACTCTTTATCCAGTCGTTTCCATGTGTCTGTAGGAAAAGGGCTCTCATCTAGGTCAGCCTAGTCCTCCTGAGTATCAGAAGTTCCTTTGAATATCCTTTCTCAACAGTATTCTGGCCTCTAGCCCCTTTGTAAATACAGGAAGCTTTGGTTTTGTAGATTAAAGATCTGACATTTTTATAATCCGTAGTAAGCACTGCTTCTCTGTATGGTACACAGCGTGGGCTTCGTGTTCAAGGCTGGCTGCTCACCAGCTCCCTGACCTTGGGCATGTTAATTAAACCTCACTGAGCTCAGTCACCTGCAATCTGGAAGTGACACTGATAACATCACATGAGTAAATGATGTAGGTGTATGAAAAGCTCCTTGTTGATTATTTAATTGTTACTCTCCTATTCTAGTCTAGTCTTCAAACCCCAATTCTACCCTTCTTCTACTCTTTTTGGTTTCTAATGCCTCCTGAGGAAGGCCCTGAACTTAACAGTGCTTCAAACATTTTACATCATGGATACTGACAAAGGTGGTCTGTATCTCTTCCTCCTATTATCCACTCTATATTTTGGAAGCTAAACTTACACAGAAAATAGGACTCTTAAAAAGTCATGTTGTCAGCTTACCTTTGGCTTTGGATTCCCAGTCACCCTGCATGTGAAAGTTACAGGCATTCCCTCAAAGATCTTGTAATGTTTCAGCTTCATCTCAAAGAATGGTGCCACTCCATTTTCCACAGGCATGTCCCCGTATTGAATGTCATCACCTGATTCATCCACAGGAGACCTTTCTAGCCTGTACTCGATCTCACTGATGAGTCTCTGTTCACAGCTGGAGACTTTGTATTCCTGGATGAGGCAAAAAAAGGTCATGTTAGCAACCTCGGGCCCTTGTGGTCCCACGTGTCTCAGGAGTCTTACTCTCTCCAGTGAGGTGCTCACAGACAGTGAGCTTTTTACCAGAGACTTAAAAATAAGTCTGAGCCCAACTCGATTCCATATAAAACAAAAAACATCTGGAAGTAAGTATATATGATATTTCAACTTGTCTTCAGGTCCTATCATCCTCCTCCCCCCCAAAACTATGAAGATGAATTTCTTTCTCTTTTCTCTTGTGGGGTTGTGGGGAAAGAAAGAAAAAGGCAACAGCTCTGTGTTCCTCAACTGTTCATAAAAATAAAACACGGTGGAATACCGGTCTCTTTCTGCAGGTGGAAGCTGTCCGGGGTGGTGCCGCTCTTCAGAACGGCGACAGTGCATGTGGCTAGCCGCTGCAGGGTTACAGAGCATTTTTTCAAGCAGAAAATGGAAAAATGGCGTGTTTTTTTTTCCACCCCTAACAATCCTCAGCCACATAGTCTCTGAACTCCTCAGCTTTGCAGTTAGTAGGAACTACTCTCCACCCTCCTTAAAAGAAAAATGGAATTGACAGTCCAGTCAAAATTTTGATTAAAAAGACAAAAGCAGAGTAGCCATCAACATCCAGTGGTGGATCCCCAGTGGGAATCCTACAGTTCTCTTGCTTACAAAGCACAATGGAAACACGGCAGCTCTCTTTAGTAACAAATAAAAGATGATTTAACTAGGTTTTCTCATAAAAAAGCTACCCTACCTTTAAAAAACTATTGCCTTGAGGGAAGAAATACAACAAACAGTATGAATAAAACTGCAAAAAATACAGGAGTTGTTTTGTTTTAATTACTGTCAAACTAATCAGTTTAAGGATTAGCATGTTTTCCTCCAGAAAGGTATAACAAGTTAGAAACTTTTAACAATTTACAGTTCAGAGTATTCATTAGCGACAGAATCAAATTCATGTTTGTAATACATGACAAAAAGCACACTGCAATTATTCTATTCATCTGATATTAAATAAAAATAGACACTGGTCATAGTATTTTTAATTAATAAATGGCAGTAAAGACAGATACAAAGGTTAACAAGGAAGAACACAAGAAAGCAGATACAGTGAAAGACCAGAAGGAAAAGAAAGGTGAAAAGCTTAACCTTTTGACCATCCAGAGGACTCCCTACAGAAGCATGAGGAGACCCAATTTCCTGTAATGGTAGAAAAAAAGAAGTGAAGACTAATAACAGAAATAAGAATCTAGCAAGATTTCTAGTTTCCTTTATGTGAAATTTTTGTGGTAGCAATATTTAATGCAGAAAAATCTTCCGATATTGAAGGCAGATTTCTCAAGAGTTTACTTGATCCTTTAAACTTGTTTTAAGAAGCTTTCTTTAATCTTGAGACTACATCTGGAAACTCCAAGCAGAAGCAGTGGAGATTAGAAAACAGCCTTATATCAAATCCACGAAGGGACTTTTTTTGGTGGTAGCAGGGGAACAAAAACAACAATTCAGGTTTTCTGCTGATTAGTGATTTCTAACTGTATATGTGAAGGAAAATAAAGATACCATTATTTCTACATACAGACATTTTACTCTGACTAGATATTAAGAATATAATTGGAAAACTCACTACCTATTTCAGATAGTTTAAGTGAAAATACGTTTCTTCTCGGAAACTGTTTTGCATTAAAGCACAGGACAGGAAAAACAGAAAGATACTTGAAAGGAGAATAAACTGATCAATAAGAAGATAAAAGAACAAGTATCACTGACTGAAGTAACTCTTGTGAGTCACTTCACACACCTGTGTGGCACATGCTGTGTGCTCAGTAAATAGTAGCTGCGAGGCTGATTGGTAACACTATACTGCTTTTCTCTGACTTGTCCTCTACTTCTCACAGAACTGATCCGAGAAGAGTGTCCATAAAGAGGATGGGACGCGGGGTCACAATAATTATTATTTTTCTAATTAGTCCAGAGGAGCACAGTACCTGATTAGCTATTTCCTCTTCTGGCTCCTGAATATTAAAAACAGTTGCACTGTCAGCACCTAGTAATCGACGAGCCATTCTCTCTTCATATGTTAACCTCTAAACAAAGTCAAATCACAAAAAAATACAAAGTTAGAAAATTCACAGTTACTGCCTCATGAGGAATTTTAAAAACTGAGTTTTGAGGGCGCCTGGGTGGCTCAGTTGTTAAACCTCTGCCTTCAGCTCAGGTCATGATCCCGGAATCCCAGGACGCAGCCCTGCATCGGGCTCCCTGCTCTGCGGGAAGCCTGCTTCTCCCTCTCTCACTCCCCCTGCTTGTGTTCCCTCCCTGGCTGTGTTTCTCTCTGTCAAATAAATAAAATCTTCAAAAAAAAAATGAGTTTTGATATTTTCTGTAACTGTTTTCTCTCAACCTTCAGATACCTGTATATATACCTGTGCATATCCCTTCCTTCAGTTGTTCTGTCACCTCCTCTTCTGGTGTTTAGGGGCTCAATCCCGTGCTGGGAGATGAGGTAGCTACTCTTGAGAGCCACCAACTGACACAGCACAGATTTATGGTGAATACAATAACCAAGCAAGGCAGAAACCACAAATACCTGTCATATGCTGATCCTTAAGGACACATATAGAGAAAAAAGATAAATAGCAAAATATTTTTTAAAGGAAATGTTATTTTCATAGCCATCCACAAGCTTCAAAACAGCGTAGTCAACGCCAAGCCTCCGAGAAGGGAAATTTTAGACCAGCTGGCAGTGAGGGTCCCCTCTGTTTGGGGTTCTCACCTCTCAGGGCATTTCCTAGGCTGCTGCGTGGTAGGCGAATGAAGGCAAATATAATAGTCCTCAAAGAGTGACTGCACATGGCTGAATTAGCAAAAGGACTATGAAAGATACCTGCCAAAGCTGATATCCATAATTCAAGATTCTGCTCGGAGGAAGACTGCTTGCCCATCAGGCAAACCAAGTGGTAATGGTTTTGCATGTAGCAGCCGGTACTCTAGATTTGGCCAAAATATATTTGCTGGGCCATTCTTACACAAAAGAAATGCCAACGTTTTTGTTCTGTTGGGCTATTTCCTGCCTTTGAGTTTTGGTTCTAAAATGCTTTAGAATTACAGGTCTGAGAAGAACTTTCAGAGACTCTCTGTCCCATAAACAAGTATTTGATTCAAAATAGAGAATAATTAGTAAGGCAGAATCTTAAAAAAAATACCGAAGTTATTTCGGTAAACTTGCAAACTTCTGAACATAGATGCAAATTCTATTGGAAACTCTCTAATCAGGAAAATATGTTGAATAAATTTACAATTTCCAGTAATTGCTGGTTCTAGTCCCAGCTGAAACCGGGAATTAAAACAAGTCCATGCCAAATGACAAACAGTCCTGAAGTTCTTATTATTTCATTTACTAAAGAAGGGGTAGAGGATAAGACAGGGTACAGGTAGGTATTCTGGTGCATGGACTGTCTCAGTCCATGTATGTTATTTTTTAAATTAATTTTCTCATATCTGCTAAAGAATCACTGAATTCAATTTCTAAAGAGAGTTTTAAATACCTCTTTTTTTTTTTTAAGGATTTTATTTATTTATTTCAGAGAGAGAGAGATCACAAGTAGGCAGAGAGGCAGGCAGAGAGAGAGGAGGAAGCAGGCTCCCTGCTGAGCAGAGAACCCGATGCAGGCCTGGATCCCAGGACCCTGAGGATCATGACCTGAGCCGAAGGCAGAGGCTTAACCCGTTGAGCCACCCAGGCGCTTTTTTTTTTTAAAGTTAAATATCTCTTAAAAAGCATTCCTAATGTTTTCATGGAGAACTGTATCAAGATCAAAGGTAAGACTGGAGTAATTTCCACTCTTTTCCTTATAAGCAGAAATACCAATTTGATACCTACTCCTCTGCCAGAATGCACCTGCTACCAGTAAAAGCCAAATTTAACAAAACCACTAGGCCATGTAGATATCTAAGACTTGTCTACAGAAGCCAAAAATAAGTAACAGAATAATACGCAACGGTAGGAAAAAGTCCTTTTAAATCTTCACATGTGGAAATCTATGGAACTCGTTGTGAATGCTAAACAGATATATGTATAATATACATAGTATGATGTAACAGCTTATAGACGTCTTAAGTCTCTTTAAGCAAGAGATTCTTAGTCCATAAGGAATATTTAAACAGAGACCCCCAAAAAAACCAAAAAACTGGAGAAATGCCTTTACTTGGCTTGAGTAAGTTCCCATAAGTATTTGTTTTAATCTTTCAAAGGCTTTACTTGACAGAGCCAGGGAAAACTTCCAGAGTATGCACATTTATACATGCAATTACTTGTTTCAGGGAGAAAATATTTTCCCTTTGTGAAAATCTTCTTTTTCAATGAAGTGAATGACCAGCACAAGATCTCATTTTAGAATTTTAATCTTCCTGAACTCAGATTAGGATACTCTAATAATTAAAAGCAGCATTGAGCACCCCTCCTCTACCCTCCACCTTTCTAATCGGACATGCTCTGTTCTCACATTTTTATTTATCAGTGTATATGAATTAAAATTCCTAGAAAACACACTTAGATAGAGAGCTTTCTACTTTGAAAAAGGTATCTGAGAGGGAGCTTTTCTACAAAGAGGCCCTTTTCTGGGCGCCTGGGTGGCTCAGTGGGTTAAAGCCTCTGCCTTCAGCTCAGGTCATGGTCCTAGGGTCCTGGGATGGAGGCCTGCGTTGGGCTCTCTGCTCCACAGGGAACCTGTTTTCCTCCTCTCTCTCTGCCTACTTGTGCTCTCTCTCTCTGTCAAGTAAATAAATAAAATCTTAAAAAAAAAAAAAAAAAAAGAGGCCCTTTTCTTCTTCTGCTTAAGAGCCAGGCACATTTTTCTGGTGATAGTTCAAAATAAAGCCACAAAAGGCTCCCATCCTTCACCTGGGAAATCTTATTTGCAAGACTCGTTCTTCTGTCCCCCTAAAACTACTCAGATGTGATAAGAGGATCAGTAAAAAACAAGAAACAACTGGTGAGGAAACATTTAAGTCCAATGGCAAAAACATCTTATATACATATATTGTTTACCAGATCTGCAGTACAGATAGCCGAACAATACTGTGAAACAAGCATTATTCTTTCTGATTATCGAATCGGTATCTAGTAATGGTCTCCTCGAATAGTACTGGACTTTCGGGGACATTTCCTCAGACAGTCTTGGTATACAAGGCTTACATGTCAGAGAATATACATTCTCCTTTTGGTACTTTTAGTAGATACAGATCATTTCAGAGCACACTTTCTCCCTCCTACCCAGCCCAGATTTGTTCCTTTTTCTTTGTAATTCTGCAATTCCTCATTTGTTTTATTCCCCACCTTAAAATCAGCCCTTCCTCTTTATCTGCAACTTGCTAACTTCACTCCAAGAATCGTTTTCATGAATGGCAGGAAAAAGTGGAGGCCAAGTTAAGGGAAGCCTTTCCCCTTTCCCCCTTTTCCCCAGATTCAGGCCATAACGCTAACAAAGAACATTGAGATTTAGGGTAAATGAAATCAATTTTGTGGCCAAACTGCAAGAACGAACGTGAAGGAAGAGCTCTCCGATGTGGGTAGCTCATAATCCAAGTTCAGGCGCCAAATCTGCGTACCGGCTGGCCATTGTTCAGGAGGTCTTCCTTGAAACGAAGTTTTCGTTCCAGGTCTTGAATGACAGCATCCTTTGTGCCTTGAATCTCCTCATCAGAAGCTATCCTAGCAGTTCGGTTGGCCTTCTTTGGAAATCCCCTGCAGGGACAAAAGCACAAAGTACTAGAGTCACTTGTCAGGCACACTGGCATCCGGTAACTGCGGTGCACTCCGCTCTCATCAGTAATACTGTGGAGTCCTGAGCCCTGTACGCCTCCTGTCCACTCCCTCTTTCCTTGCTGAACTTCCCCTGATTTTGTGGGCTGCTCACCCTCCAATGTGCTCAGAGAAGGTGACCGCCTCCCCAAACTCAGGGGTGACTGACGTAAGTTGAGTGGTCATAATGCTGTGGACAGTGGTTAGTGTGGCCAGGGGCCACTGAGATTGGGGAACTGCAAGTGGGAAAGGGTGAGGTGCTCTAGTTAAAAATTTCTCACCTCTAAAAAGCAACACACAGGAAGAAGCGCCCCTCTTTTTTCAGTGGCTCCCACGGTGTCAGAATGTGATGCGCAAACTGCTGCATCCACACTGAGCATGAGGGGAGAAGCTGCATCATGCTGATGACGACAGCTTGGAAAGACAGAGACCCTGGAGCCCTGGTTATGTTTTGGGGACACTGGTGGCCTACTGGTGGAAGTGCCTGACCCCACACTTGCTATATAAATCAATAAACCAGATGCTTTTAATCTCCTGGTAGTTGAGTCTTATGATACCTATTGCAGAAAATATCCTGAGAGCTTTTCCAGGGTCTTTCTTTTCTAGTCATTTGGCCTAAAGTTCAAATGGAGGGTGTTAAACACTGGTATTAAAGAAAATATTGTGATATCCTATGTTTGAATATCAAAGGCCAGGTCAGACTTTGCTGTATCCTACTGCCTGGGAATTCATCTTGATTTTTAAGAGCTGAGCAGTGAAGCTGTGACACATGAACAGCAACAGCCATAGGAATGACTTATAACCTCAGTTTTTGTAACCATACAAACCCCTTCAACAAAAATGTGCATTCTGTGCCAGCTTCCCTGAGCCTGGCGCCTCTGGTCTTTACTCTCTTTCTCAGGACAATGTCGTCAGCCTGCAGGCTTCAGTTTATTGTCCCCTTGGAAAGGAGGCCCCTGACCAAGTCTACCCATTAGTTATTGTACCATGTTTTCTTCATAGCACTTATCAAACTTCATTAATATATGTTCTTTTTAACTGTCTCTTCATACCCTGCCTCTTTGGTTAATCAACAATCCTTGTCAAATGGCAGATCTGAAAATAACGTTCATGGAATAAGTGAATGGATGTACTAGCCATCTTCACTTCTTTTTTTTTTTTCCCCCCGAAGAGTTTATTTATTGGGGCACCCAGCTGGCTCAGTCGGTTAAGCAACTGCCTTTAGCTCAGGTCATGATCCCAGGGTCCCGGGATGGAGTCCCGCATGGGGCTCCTTGCTCAGAAGGGAGTCTGCTTCTCCCTCTCCTCTGCCCCTTTCCCCCTGCTTGTGCTGTATTTCTCTTGAGAGAGGGAATGAGAGAGAGAGAGAGAACATGAGAGGGGAGAGGTCAGAGGGAGAAGCAGACTCCCTGCTGAGCAGGGAACCCAACTCAGGGTGATCCAAGGATCCTGGCTGGGATCATGACCTGAGCTGAAGGCTGATGCTCAACCTACTGAGCCACCTAGGCACCCCTCTACTTTCACTTTTGACCTCTCTCTGCCTTACCTCCTTATGCAAGAAAAATTGTCCCAAAGCCATCTATAATCAAACCACATGTAAAAAGTCAGGCTCAGAACACTTACAAATTACACAGTTTTGGAAATAAGTGTCTGTGCTGCTTTTGAGTAAAGCCTTAACATCTATGAACTAGAAGAGGTACGTTCTGAAGTCACCTGAAAGGTAAAATGAAAGCCAGCTCTGTGTTATTATTGAGAACACACAGGTTCTCATTATTACTTTAAGCTTGACAACACAAACGAGTTGCACAACTATGTGATGATGAGCAGCCACTGATGACAGAAGCTCCACTCTGTCTCTGCAGGCAGAATACACTGAGCGCCGTGTTCTCTGCACAAATAAGAAAGAAAGGGGCAAAGGGCGGCTAGCAAGGCCAGAACAGATCACCTAAACAATAGGACAGAGAACTGGTTTTTTCAAAGACAGCCACAAGTTCTCTGGAACAAGTAAACACCTGTCTATTCATGATAGAATAAGTCCTGTGGCTTAAAAAGCATTTCTCAATATACTTAACTCTTTAGGGAACTTAAGAATGACTCCTCTGAGACATTTCATAGAGAAGCCATTCACCTTGGTTTGGGTTCCTGCCACCCAATATTTTATTGCTTCAAAGAGTAAAATTAAAATTACTCTTTGACCTAAACCCCCCCCCCCTGATCATTCTATATTTCTTTTAACAAGGGGATTCCCCAAACACAGAAAGATCATAAGCATTAGAGGAGCATTTACTTCATGTCTATTTCCCACTATTTAAAGACATTATTGTCTCTTACTCACAGAATTTAAGGTTCTAAACAATTAACACTGAAATCAAATCAGTCAGTTGAAAGATTTTTAAATGTCCAGCAGTCACTGCACAAATACTGAGTATCCAGTAAGGCACAATGCGGGGCAAATACATCAATACAAAGTCTGTTAAGCCTGTAACTCCACAGTTGGGTTGTAAGATAAGTGACTGTATCACCTGATGACATCTTAGAATTCTATGCAGTAGAAATTGTATGCATAAAAGTGAAAAACAATAATACAACAAAGCATCATCACAGTCTAAAAAGTATTCTATACCACACGGAGAAGGTAGTCAAATCCTACAGAGTGGTCTTTGATCTCAGAGTCATTGGTAATCAAGTTGGAGAAGAAATGAAGGAACAAGCTATGTCGTAGTAATTCTAGGTACAATTAGAGTTAAGAAAGAAGTCGAAGAACGTCCTGGCTAGCATGACTGCAGGAGACTCCGTGAAAGAGGGAGAATCGGGGATCCTGAAAGATGATGCTACAGACGAGTAGAGATGAGGAGAGAAGGAATTCAGACTCGGCAAGAATAAAGGTATAGAAGGGAGAATCTCTTATTTTTACTGCCTAAAACACTGTGGTTTGGACTATTTACTAATGGCTACATGCCTCAGTTTCCTCTTCTGTAAAGTATAAAATGTGGGTATTAAGAGCATATATCTCATGGGATTATTAAGAAAATGACACGAGCTAATTACATATTAAGCACCTGGGTCAGTGCCTGGCATACTAAGGTTGGTTCGGAGAGGCCAACGGAAACTGTCCAGTATGGAAGTGAATCAGGAAGTGAATCAGGGAGACGAAACTGACTGAGGGGACAGAATGAAAGAGGGAAAGGAGTTTAAAAAATACCAAGAACTCTTGACCGGTTTCCAGAAAGGTGCAAATAACCTTTATTGATTGGCTTCATGTCATGTTCAACTGTTCTGGGTGCTGGGAATAAAATGCTGAACAAAACTAAGTGACTGATTCCTTGGTGGGGGTGGCAGGGACAGGACACAGAAGGGTGGAAGGAGGGACACACTAGGAGGGTGGCAGGTGCTGTGAAGGGTCGGGGTGTGAGTGGATGACTGTATTACACAGTGCAGTCAATGACAGTTCTGAGGAGGTGACATTACCACTGAGGTCCAAGTGACAGTGTGAAGACCTAGAGGAATAGCGAGGCAGGGCAAAGGTCACAGGGTCTGAATGAGCCTGGCAGGGCCACCAGGGCATTGTGAACCCTGAGAAGAGACGTATAGGACACAGTACTTCTCACCCTTGTTTTAATATGGAACCTTTTCTTTTTTCAGAGAGTATCTCATTTGGATTAACATAATTCAGAAAATACTCCAAGCAACTGTGTTAAAACCGAGCATAGAGTTAAGAGTTAGTATGTAATGTTAAAGCAGAAACCAAAGTGGAGTATTCTTTTGTGGTGGAGGCAACAGAAAAGAAAAAAAGTTGTAATTTTTCGAAGCAAAGTTTTTGCAACTGAGTTTGTTTCCCTATAAAACTAATTCTTTGTTGGAATTTAAAGTAAAATGCCTGTGGCAGGTTCTCCCAAATGGCACCACTTTTGATAAATGAAGAGCAACAACTCATTAGGCTATTTTATAGAGAGTACTTGGTGACAAGAGATGACCTCCTTTCATGATGGTTTGTGCAATTAAAAATAAAAATGCTTAAATGCTTACTCAAAGTAAACTGTTACTAAAACCAGAACTCTTCACAAAAAAACCATACTCAGAAGCAGATCTTAACCAGTAAACAATTCATACAAGCCTACCACACTGAATATAAATACTTCAGTGTATACACAGTTCAGCCCAACTCTGCAAAAAATATTACTGATCTGTTTACTCAAGCTTCAACAGTAAGTCACTTACCATTTTAGAATAATATTCATGTGGTTGGGGGTAAAAACATCTTAAACATATATTCATGCATTGGAAGATAAAACCTTCCAGATCAACCACCACCAAATCCTAAGAGGTTTTCTTTCTTTCTTTCTTCCTTCCTTTCTTTTCCTTTCTTTCTGTCTCTTCTCCTCTCTCCCCTCCCTCCCTTCCTCCCTCTCTCTCCTCTCTCTCTCTCTCTCTCTTTCTTTCTTTTCTTGGCTACTGAATAATCTTGAAAGCATCCTGCCCTTGATATACTATTCTAGGTCAGTTCTGTCAATGTATTCCAGAAACTCAGACCTCCAGAGTACAACACTGATTTAAGAGGTAATCTAGGAACCAAAGAATTTTTCTAATTACTGAAAGTCCTCTTACTCTCTTCTCATATTCAGTGATATCTAACAGTGATTAAATTCCACAATATTTCACAGTAAGCAGAATCATTAACATGCTGGTGTTTAGGAATCCCTCATATTCACAAACATAGCATGTGAATTAATAAATAAAAAAGCCTAAGGTACACAAACTGAGTTTTTGTATATCAATTCTATTTCTTCTAACTGAATTTTATTATGAACCCAAAGCTGTTAGAGTACAAGTGGATAACCTAAACTCAGACCTGAAGGAAAATAGATGCCTTTATAAATATATTAAGTTCTCCTCACATTATCTCTTGGCTTCTCTAAAGAATAAACTCACATGCATGCGTGCATTGTACCACTAGTTGGTACAGAGCCATCCAAAATGAGGAGTTCTGATTTTGACCTATTACTAGGGCAGACATTTCAACAGAATCATCATGAATCACAGCCGCCCCTGAGATCTCATTTGCTAATTTGCCAGGAAATACTTGCCTGGGATTGGATGCAACTTTCTGGGCAATCTTCTAAGATCCCACTGAACCCAATAACAAGACCCTAGGGAAGCCTGCAAGCCCTTCAAGCCTCTGCCTGTGATGGGGAATGAGAAAGCCCCCCGCCTACCTATTTCCTGCAAGATGGGAGAAAGGCAGGAATAATGAGATGTCTGCCGAGTTCACTGCAGCTTTTGCCTTTTCTGTTAGTTACTATCTAACCATTGTCTTGACTTGAGAAACTGCCTAAAGTGCAAATAAATCTTTATGAACTTTTCCTTAAGACTTAGGGGATTCTGTTTTGTTGGTTTGCAGCTGTTTTCTTTGATCAAGAAATAGCAGACATCAAATTTATCTGCAATCAACCCGGGCAATACACCCAGGCTAAGTCAAGCAACTCCCTCTTTGTTCAGACTTATTCCGGAACCCTGGGAAATCCCTTCACCTCTTGGCACGTTCACCTTGAATGCACACTGATGACAGTGTCCTCACCTACCTGTTTCCTACAAATCAGGGAGAAAGAGTGGGACAATGAGATAATGTAAAGAGCTGAATGCCTACAGAGTAAAAACTCTCATGAATACATCCACATACAAGCTGTTATTGACACACGCTTTTTCTTTTTACAAACACGGGGTAACAATTCAAACCAAAGGCCTATTTATACAAAAGAGGTCATTAAGAGTACATAATGCTGTAGCACTGTGGCTTGGTGGCACTCCCTTATGAGAACGAGTCTAAGAATGTGAAGGTGGGCAAAAACTACAGTGCCAACCACTGCCAATCTGGTTCTTGGAGACAGTTCTGCTATGAGTCACCTGGAGACTGGATACAGCTGCTCAGAGACCAGCAGAGACTCAACCACTGCAGTCTTCCTGGGGGACATTCCCAAATCCTCTGGATTCCCACCATTTTGTAGGAGATTTACTGCGTAGAGGAACAATGTGATAGCAATGGAAGCCATAAACCTAAGGATCAGCCATTGTGAGGCAAGCAGGATACATGAATTTTATCGGAGTACAAACAGGCTTCTTTCTAAGGCACGTTTTCTCTTCACTCCCCCCATCTGAATGATTTAGTCAACATTACATTTGTGTCTGGCAACAGCTGTGAGGAGCTGCTAGTGACCCCAGTCACCTTGGGGAAGAATGTAGCTGTCTGAAGGAAGAAGGGCACTGGAGGAACTGGATGTCCAGAAGTTCCCCAAACCACCATCGCCAACAACCAAATACTGTTTCTGTGAGTCGGAGTGCAGCTCAGTGCTGTTGGCCTTCTTGACCCCTCGGATCCATGGCCTTTGTTCCCTGTCTGACCTCTGCTACCCAGACACAGGAGAAATAGAACCTCATCTTCATGGACTATTTAAAAACTTACTGCGTGACCAGCCTACCCTTTCCTGGATTAAAATAAGGACAATGCTAAACATATAAACAGAATAAAACAATTGGTATGCCACTGATGATTAAGAAACCTGAGATAAGTGACATTTATATTTAAGATTTTGATAAAACAAGGCAGGCAAAAAAACAAAAACAAAAAACAAAAACTGACCGTATTTCTACTTACTGAGTCATGTGTACTCAGTTTATTTACTGGCACTTGACAAATAAGACAAAACCATTCAACCAGAGAAATTACACATATAAGTGGAACTGAATTTCTATCTAATCATAAATTCACAGTGAAATGTCAATGAAAGTAATTTAAAAGATTCATTTGACAACAGTTTGCCAGTTCTTACAAGTTCAAGGATGCCATAATTTGTAGTCATGGCATCCCTCACAGGGACATTCAGTCTTTGGCAAATCATGTGGATTATTATGATGGAAAAAATAGCTATCTTTTCATTTTTAATTCAGAATGCAAATGAGGGATCCCATAATATGCCAGAGAAATATGCTCCAAAAGTCACATGCATCCAACCAGAAGAATTAATTCTTTGGGTATATGTGATTTAGCAAAAGGAAAATTCTTGGAGACAAAACGGTAACCATATAACGGTGGCTTATTGGACTGGCATAGAGATGGACATCTGCAGCCCGTATAGCCATTTACCTTTGGTGTCACAGTGTCTAACTTTGGGTATAGTTTTTCATGGATTCCATGAAACTAGTATGACTTCTTCATTACTTTTGAAGAAATGGCAGGAGCAGCTAGCTTCTTTAGTGGTAACAATCATAAAATGTTTTACTCCATAAAATTAATAAGTATGATAGATAAGAGACAAATGCTTCTATTACTTGAGTTAAGCTCTTAGAACTGCATATATATATATTTTAAGATTTTATTTATTTGACAGAGAGAAACACAGTCAGAGAGGGAACACAAGCAGGGGGAGTGAGAGAGGGAGAAGCAGGCTTTCCGCTGAGCAGGGAGCCCGATGTGGGACTCGATCCCGGGTCTCCGGGATCATGACCTGAGCCAAAGGCAGTCGCTTAACCAACTGAGCCACCCAGGTGCCCCAGAACTGCATATATTCTTAAGAGAATTTCAAAGATTAGAAAAAACTACTGTTTCTACTTAAGATGATAAAAAGTATGACAGCCCAACACCTTTGATAGTCTAGTCTTTGTTCAGTAGGAGAGATATTCCACAGATAAGTGTTTATCTTCCTGGGAAGCAAGATTTGGTACCATTTCCTAGTGAATCTAACAGTTAGCTTCTTTGTGGCAAGAGAATACTTCATTTCCTAGCAGCCAAATAGAAGAAAACTGACAAGTAGGGGACAAGTTGACTCACTCAACTTTCAGTAGAAGCCCATTATCACAACAGTACAGTACAAACTCTTCTCCTTGATTCTACTTGTGTATTCATTGGAGCTTTTTCCAATAAAGATATGAGAGGAAGCCAGATTCAAATATAGAGTTCATGTAAATCAACATTTAGAAAGTGGCTAACGAACAAGACATTGCTAATAGAAGTTCCTCAGTACATCTTGTCAAAGGCAAACATAACAGTGCTCATCTCTAAGGTGGTATTAGTACATCCCCCAAATGGGAAACTTTTTCATATGAATGAAAAGAACCTAAATTCTAAGGTCTTCTCATTTTATTCTCTAGGAGAATTTCCTTTTCTCTCTGAACAGTATCTGGATTCTGGGAGACCCTGAAGTAGGATTTCAGAGTTTATTTCAGAGATGTAGGAATTGACTTGACCTTTGCTGCTGGGTACTGGCTTTTGAACTCTTCAGTAAAATGAGTATGTGCTAGCTTTTAGTCATCAATGATATGGGCCAAGCACCTGTACACTAGATTTCTTCTGAAGGCTTTCAAGTACTTTTGTAGATGTCATCTTATTTATCCTCACAGATGCTGCCACATCATTACTGTGACATAAGGAAAGACAAGTATTTAATCTGCAAAGAGAAAAACTGGAACAGAGGATCCATATAGTATACCTAGAGATCGCTGTTAGTCAGCGACAGATCTGGCACATCATTCCTTCACTAGATCTCACACATCCTCACTTCCTCGAATCCACGACACAAAGACATTTAGGTGTCTTTCTTTCTTCTGCTCAATTACTACATATATGTAAAGGGATGCTTTTTAATTCTGTTAATGTAGCTATTTCAAAAACACAAGGTGTATACTTAATAACCAAGCCCCTCCACAGTTATTGAAATACTGATCCGAGATGCCAAGATGTCGTTCATTGGTAAGAGCACGGATTGGGAGTCAGACAGACAGGAATTCAAACCTCCGCTGCACGGGTAAAGTGACCCTGAGCAAATTCTTTACTGGAATCCTCAGCTGTTAAGAGGGGCAGTGATACCTCTTAGGAGTGTATCAAATGAGGCAACGTGAATTGCTTAGTAGGATGCTCTATGTGGTAGTTAATGCCCCTATCCTCAAAATTATTAAGAGCCCTGAATAGATTTTGGGTAGTTTCTGACCAAGAGTCTTAAACTTTTTAGTGCAGAGGAGAAAGTAGTGATCTTGGTTAACAGTAAAGTAGCTATAGTAGCTATATATATAAAGCAAAAATAACTTGGTAAAGTTGCCATGGTAAGAAGCTAAACACTGGACAGGAGGAAAGACGTGAAAACGGTAGAGCTACCCCTGGGTTGTGAATTAGTGGGCACACTAGGGCAGGGCTGGGGCAGGGCTGTGTGGGGCGGGCAGGCGGGGCGAGGGGCGGCTGTCACTCACGCGGGGGTGACGCCCTTGGGCAGGCCCAGGGCGTTGACGGCCACGGGCGGCGGCTGCGAGGGTAGCAGGGCGCTGAGGAAGGCCGCGGGCGTCTGGCTGTGGCCGAAGCGGGCCGTGGGCGAGGCGCACAGGGAGGCCGGGGCTGCGCTGGGGAGCGGCGGCGGTGGCGGCGGCAGCGGGAACACGTCGGGCACCGGGAAGGCCGTCGTGGGGCTGAAGACCGGGGGCGGCGGGGGCGGGGGCGACGGCGAGGACGGGCACCACGGAGCGTCGGCCTCGGCGCTGAAGGGCTGCGCGAAGGGCGGCACGGGCGCGCGGCCGAACTGCTTCGGGGTCGGGGACATGGGCGACGGGAGGCTGGAGGAGCTGGGGCTGGAGGCCGGGGTGCCGTGACCCGACGCAGGGCCGAGGTTCTGTGCCGCGATGAACTGCTTGGGGCGCGCGTAGTTGAAGGAGCCGGAGGACTGCATGGCGGGCGCGGAGCGGGATGCGAGTGCGCTCATGGGCTCCGGGGAGGCGGGCGACGCGCAGGCCGCGAGCTCGGGGAAGGCGGGCGGCGGCGGGAAGGGCGGCGACGGGGGCGCGCTGCACGGGGGGTGCCGCGCGCTGGCCTCCTGCTCCAGTCGGATTTGGTTCTGGAGTTGCTGGATTTTCAGAGGGTCCCTGGGGAGAGAGGGAGAGAGAAAAGCGACACCTTCAGAGAGGGAACTAGAATGTTCACTTGGGACCGTGAGGTAAACCTGTGGATGGAGCTTCCGATGTACGTCAGCTCCAGACTCTTCTCCGGTCTGAATTAAGGCACAGGTTATTTAGCCTGAAGTGTGTTGCCCATTACTAATTCTGGACAAAGCGCTAAACTAATTAAGTGTAATCGGTTATCTCAAGGCCGAATTTAAATTCTACCTAAGATGATCCAGATCAGTTTACAAAATCCAGTGATGGAAATTTTGTCTGACTTCCAGGAGCCGTATTTCATTTTAACAGAACCAGAAATATTAAGAGAAAAACTTAAAAAAAAAAAAAAAGATTTTATTTATTTATTTATTTGACAGAGAGAAACACAGCCAGAGAGGGAACACAAGCAGAGGGACTGAGAGAGGGAGAAGCAGGCTTCCTGCCCAGCAGAAAACCCGATGTGGGGCTCGATCTCTGGTCTCCAGGATCATGATCTGAGCTGAAGGCAGTCGCTTAACCAACTGAGCCACCCAGGCGCCCAAGAGAAAAACTTTTGACATGAGGTCTCAGTCCTCTCATTTGTTGTCAAGTTTTTGGAAGACAATTCTATCATAATGAGACAGTTGAAAGACAAGTTATTTTTGGAAGATCTAAGTTTAGTCCAATTTGCCTCCTTAAGTGCTGTCAACTCTGCATTCAGTAAGTATCACAGGGTGATTTTGGGGGATAATATCCACTTTAATTTCTGCGTTTTTGCCCACAAAAACATATGCAGAATTTACTATCACCAAAATTTTAGCAGTAAACCCTGAATTGCCAATTATTTATACAAACCTTAATACACACTGATATTTGTGCCACGCCTAAAATACACAAATGATACCTATCTTTAATATGTAGGTGTTCAATAAGCAATAACAAATTATCTTATAATTATGCAATTTTAATTATCCAATTGCGTTCCATCAACAAGAGATAATGGTTTGAATTTTAATTTTTACAAAAGTTAGTAAGCAGCTAGCAATTAGCTAAAATCTAACTCTATTTTACTCAATTAGGCTTTCCCGGTTAGCTGAATTGTCAACAGAAGGTGGCACTATAGCAAGCAGCTAGAATAGTCATGAATAGGCAAAGCCACACACCTAACTTAAGCCTTTTAAAACTGAAAAACAAAACCCCCCCAAAACTTGCTTGTTCATAAGTATTTAATTTCCAAAATCAAGTTTTAGAAACTCAAAGCAATGAAAGGAATTGATGCTGTTGATCAAAATAAAACAAAACAAACAGACTTCGCTGTCTTAGCAAGTATCATTAAATATAGGAACATCCTACGTCTTCCATCCCTTTCTATAATTATCCAGTAAAGTAATTATACTTAAATCCACAAAAAGAACAAGAAATGCTTTCTTGGGAACTGAAAGTATAAGGCTCTATATGCTTAATCTGTGCAGAGCATCAAAGCTTTCAACAACAAAGAACTTTGTGGGGTCAGTCCTATGGAACTCAGTTGGAGCAGTTTAAAAGCAGCCATGCCCCTGCTAGGATTCCCCAGATGCTGAAGTACCAGATGTTGGTGTGGTTTGGGTCCACTGTCCAGCACATGTGCTCCTGCATTCATGTATTTAGAACTGGCCCAGAAATAGAACTCATAAAAACCACCCAATAGCTCCAAAACTCATCATCTAGCACTCTCATCCTGCATCTCCAAATGCTCTTTCCGATCTTCCTGCCTATTCTATCACCTTATTTCCTACCTATGCACCCTAGTCCTCGAATGCTTATCATGAACATTCAGGGGGCCTGTGTACCTGGGTTAGGAGTGGTCTGGATGGCCCTCCTCAGAGACACTGCTCCCCTGCTCTGGCCAGCTGGGCTCACCATAGCCTCAGCTGTGTTTTAAGGAATTTTGAGCGTTGCCTGGCGTCAGCAAAAAGCCGTGTTTAGTGGCTCTGGCAAGGTTGTTACAGACTCATATCATTTCCTGGATGTGGTATGAAGACTTCTCTGCCCCAAGATTAGGGAGTGGCTCCTGAGAAGACAGTTTTCAAATTAGCCAGGGCAGGCAAGCCCAGACTACCGCTATATTCTAACTCTCCCAGGGTCAAGCCTACTCATCTGGCCATTAAGAACCACCACCAAGTTTGTTAACCCTTGAGGGCTTAAAGTTGCTGAGATGCCACTTTTCATAATAAGTGACAGTTCAAGAAAGTCTTAATGTAGCATTTCACAAGAAATGACCAGGCATTCTAGTGATTTAGTTACTAGTAGATATTGCAGTGAAGAACTTTGCTAGGGTTTCTACTCCCTCATTCTGCACTGGATGAAGAATGAAATATGCCGAGAACTGGAGACGTGGGAAGGGAGAATACCATGGTTATTTTGAATCATGAAGTGTCTAACTTGATTTCTGGCAAATCATAAAATTTTAAAGAATAATTGAGTTAAATGGATCTGCCACCTGGAGTCCGAGATGATGAAATGTACAATTTTAAGTCATTTTCTCTGTCCTCCTTAAGTTATTTTTATAAAAGTTGATTTTCACAGAGATAAAAAGGCAAAGGGAATGAAAGGCACCAGAAAAAGCCTTTGGAAATCACTTAAATGTTATAAAAAATTTATCATTTTTCTGGTTTCCCCATTTTTTTCTGCTGTCTTATTTCTGAAAATGAAACTGCACTGAACCTCTTGGAAATACTGTGTCAAGGCTGAAAAGAGGTCTGTACAGCCCTAGTCACAAGGATGACACTTTGAGCGTGTCTTAAAGTCTCTGGTTTTGCACAACTACTCCATCAACCACCCCCCCCCCAGCCTTTTTCCCTCCCTCTACCACAACTCCAATTCAAAAAGTCTAAGAAATTTCTACTCTTACCCCTCCTTCAACTCTAAAGGCTTTGATACTTAGGGAAATGAGATGTCTGGACTTTCTGTTATGCACTGGTCACAGCCCATTTACAATGGGGAAACTTCAAGGAACACACTCAAGGTCACAGAGCATGTTACCTGTGGAGCCAGGTTAGATCTGCGTCTGTGTCTGGTTTCTTTTACCACACCAAGCATGTCAATGTGGAAGAGCCCCCCACACCTCTAATGTGATTTCAAAAAAAAAAAAAATCTGTGGTCATCTTTCCCTTCTAAGAACTTTCTGCACTCGTGCACCCAAGCAGCCACAGTGTAAGGGCCTTAAGGATTGGAATCATCAGTTTTAAATTTTTACATATTTAAAAATACATTTAAGAATATCTGACCTCAAACTTGATTCTTCTTAGGGTGAAATGGTGCAAAGATGAGCAAATCTTGGCAGCTCAGAAAGAGAATATGTAAATACTAACTAATTCAGTGAATGCCCCTCTTGTGTTACAGAAAATCAAGAGCCTCCCTCCCCTCACCCCAAGGGTTTGGACACAGATTTTATTTTTTTTAAGATTTTATTTATTTGAGAGAGAGAGAGAGAGCAGGAGAGAGAAGGCATCATGGGGAGAAGGTCTGAGGGAGAAGCAGACTCTCTACTGAGCAGGGAGCTGATGTGGGACTCCATCCCCAGATTCCAGGATCATGACCTGAGCCGAAGGCAATCACTTAAACAACTGAGCCACCCGGGCACGCTAGACACCGATTTTATATAGAAAAGTTTTACAGACAATTGGATGGGGCAAAGATTTAGATCTGAGGGGGATAAATAGAGATGCAGAACCCAGTTTACTTTCCAATTCAGTAATCTCTCTTGCCACTACATTAAAGCAGCCTTGGAAAAATATAACCAGCCAAGTGACAGTGTGGTACAGGAGAAAAAGCCTAGACTCAAGTTGGATGGCACCGACTGGGAACCTAACTCCACCAGCTACTAACTGCGGAGTCACTGTGAGAATTCAATGAGCACAGTGCTTGGTTCACAGCATGAGCTCAAGAAACATTACACGGCCAGAGAGAACAAACCATCATATCAGTTCGGGTTACTGTACCAAATGGACCCTAAGAATAAATGGAGATACTGTTCTACTTTACTGCAAGGGGATTTTCCTTTTTATATGTTCCCACCGCAAGTGGTGGTCCTTCTCGTACTCATAAAACCACAGCAGGGGCAGGAGATGAGAGAAAGCACGAGTCATGCACCTGGCACGGGACTGACTCATTTTCAACAATCCTGGAAGGTTGGTATTTTCCTCCTCATTTAAAAAAGTCCCCATAGATTAGTGAAGTTAGTAATCTGTCTAAGGGCAGAACCTGGATATGAAGGGCTGGTTGGCTCCAAAGCCAAGCACTAGATCATCCTCTCCAAAATGCTCAATAAACATAAAAGCAAAGGTTTATTAAAATGTTAGCTTATTATTCCTACATATCACTTTTTCTCTGGGGAACTACAGCCCAAGCTCAAAATAAATGATGTGAAAGTAAACTTCTGGAAAACAACTTTTATGTAAATTGGAAATTCCCAGAGTGTCTCTCTGGAGCAATGTCTGGGTTGCAAGAAATAATTTATTCCCTGCTCATATTAATAAAGATCGAGTATCTACAATTATCTGGAGAAACTCTTGGGATCCTGAAGCTGGAAAATGTTTGTGCTTTCAGAATAAATATGCTGTTGATTTATATATTTTCTTTCATTTTTTATTGTGTGATACAGAAGCCACTGTATGATGAAGAGGTACAGGACCGCGCCCTCTCAACTGAGAGCTCTGCTGGTCCTATTTATAAGCACTTGGAAGGCAAGGACGATGACCTCCAGCATCCTCACAACACTAACCCGACACCCTCCCAACACAACTGAATGCCACATTGGCTGACACACACTGTCAGTGACAGAATTCGGGTTAATTACTGGCTGCAGTTTTCAAACTTGTCTGAGTCCATCAGGTGCATCAGTAGGGAAGTCCATCAGTAGGGGAGGCCTACGACAGAAGGGCCCCATACTGGACAGGGGAATTTTAAGCATTTTCAAATGAAGGCAGATACGTGAATTAGGGAATACACCGGGTGTTCCCACGTTGGCTGGGATTAGCTCAGTATCAGATGTGTGAGAGAACTCAATATATTAACTCAGAACTTATAAAATAGAATATAAAACTCCTATAAGGGCTTCAGTTCGGGGAGTGCTGATGCAGTTCTGTTAGTAGTTCAAATGTCTTGTTCTTGCTTCTATTACTCAGACTTTATGTCTTTGTATCACATAAACTAGGTCTGCTTGGTGAGGGTCAATATCTAACAACTTGCTTTGTTTAGCACTAACTTGTTCCTGCCCCTTGGTAAAAGGAGCACAATCTTGAGAACAATCATTAAATACATTCTCCCTAAGGTTGGGGGAGAGGGCAGGGATAAAAAATTTGGATTTTCTATAAGGTACCATCAACAAGAGAATGTGAAAATAAAATTGACCACTGCTTGGGAATATGTGTTTAACATCCATTGCAAAATGACATAGGTTTCCTTAGAAAAACCACGTTCTTTGATCTTTAATTTATTCTGAGCCTTTTGTAAATCATCCCCACTCTAGACAGAGAGCCAGGACGGAACACAACTAATTACACAGGAGGGTTCAGGGAAGAAGTGACCTGATTGAAATCAGCACACGACTTGAGTCTCTTTCAGAAAAGCCTCGTCCTTTGCACTTAGAATATGAACTGCATTTGGCTCTGCTACAGAAAAACAGGGAGCTCTTTATGTCTTCATATATAAAGTTGATGTCTATTTGAAGTCATTCCATGTACCATGAGAAAAAGAGGGAGCGGTGGCTGACCAATTCATAATCCTCCTGGGAATGTCTCTGGAATATCAAAGGATGGCTGCATCTCTCGTCTCTGTGTAGCTCAGGGAATAAGGACTGAGAGACAGGTTGGGCCGCTGTTCTAACAAGGGTCAACACTGACTTGCGCTGTTCCTCAGACCGTGAATCTTGCTGCTGGCTTCCTGGATGCAGAGGATTCTCTTTTAGGTTTGTGTGGGTGCAACCCTCTGTGGGGTGCATAAGGGGTTGTGTGGCTTTGTGAAAGCTGTAGGATGTGGTCCAAAGCTTTTATTGTCCTACCAAAAGGATTGTACCCCGACTGAACTGTATGTGATAAGGCACAGAATCTGCTGGTTTTGTGAGTCCTAATGAGTGAGCCTGACTAATCCGAATGAGGTGGAATGCTGGCGTCTCAGCCTCAGCCTTTTTCAGGCAGGAATGTGAGGTCAGACTCTAAAAGCATCAATTTCACATCACAGTTAAATGCCTTAAATAATTTTCATTTCTGTTGCTGCACAGGCTAGTGGAAACAGCAGGAAGATATTAGCTGCTGATTCTTAGAAAAACTGTGTGAATATAGCAGACATTAACAGAAATTAACATGAACTGTTCCCAACTGAAAATGTTTGCTATTACTTCTTAACATAGACAAAGTGCACTTTTGAAGAGAAATCTGCTTTCTAGCCTTTCCTGTCGATACCCGAGGCAACGTCAGCAATCTCATTTTTAACTTGAAACATCACGAAAAGCTCTCTGTGAGACAGATGCTGAGGAACTTCCAGGTCTTAAGCATTAAATTTCTCCAAGATTTTAAAGCACTGGGGGAATAAAAGGTGGACAAATACTTAACTTTAGATCTTATAATGAGATGAAGAATTAATGGCATATTTTAAGGTTTCATATGGTTAATATTTCCTCAAATTTCCACTTTATCATTTGGAGGCTTGTGTCATTCCTTCTGTGTCTTTTCCATTTTAGTTTATGTTTGCTGACCTGAATAGATCTAAAACAATGGTGTGCATTTTGGACTTGCAAGAATGTATTATTACTAGAGACAAAGTGCAGTATCTTTCCAAAGAGATAACCATCATCTACTCACCCAGTGGCTGTATTCTATACCTACTCATCGGACGGCTTTAATATACTTGGAGAACAAAATAGTGATTCTCTCACTTCTCTACCCCTTCCAAACATTTTATCTTTAATTTCTCTTTGTGCTCATATGTAAGAAGCTCAGTACGTGTTTGCTGACTTTATTAAAATCCTCAGATTTCTCTAACGCACAAAACTAGCTGTTCATCAGGTGGTACGCCCCGGGACACACACTGCTGCATTGTTCCGAGGGAGCAGAGATAACTTGCAGATAACGCCACTATCACACAGGCTATTTACAAGTAAGAACACGGTCAACTGGAGAAATGTTCAAATAGCTCAACTCCAATTCAGCCACCAGCTGTTTCTGACTCTGGATAATTGGCTTATCCTATCAGGGACCCAGTTTCCCAACTTGAAAATGGGAATTTATAATGTAGTGTCTGAAAGGTCCTAATCAACCTTCAGATTTTATGATCCTTACTCTTTAGTCCAGTAACATTCAAACATTATAAAGAAACTGACTGAAAAAGGAACTCATAAACAACGATCCAAGTCCAAGCCTGGTGTTTATTCATATACATATGTTATTCCTATGCATATGCTGTTTTCACATCCATGAAATTGTTTTTGAAAAATGAGTTTGTTATTTCTTGGTAAACAGGAATAGATTTTGAAGGCATTTGAGAAGCAAACTGAAATCATTCCACAAATGACTCTTAGAAAATCTCATCAGTGGCACCTGGGTGGCTCAGTTGGTTAAGCAACTGCCTTCGGCTCAGGTCATGATCCTGGAGACCCGGGATCAAGCCCCACATCGGGTGCCCCGCTTGGCGGGAAGCCTGCTTCTCCTCTCTCACTCCCCCTGCTTGTGTTCCCCTCTGTCAAATAAATAAAATCTTAAAAAAAAAAAAAAAAAGAAAATCTCATCAAAGGAAGGACACTCTTGTAAACAATCATCACCTCATCGGCTAACATTAATTGCTATTTTTTTCTTAATGCAGATATATTTTACAGATCAATCCTGTCCATAATTTAAGAAAAATAGCTTTGGGGTTTTGTATGTCTCATAACAGCTCCTGTGGGAATTGGGTTGGATACGGTTCTGCTAGAATGTTCTCCCTTACAGAAACGTGAACTGGTTCGTTCAGCAGCTCAAGAACCACTCACCATTCCGTCGTCAATAGACCTTTATCCTCTTTCCACCACAAAACCTTTTTGTCCTTTGGCCTGATTTTGTAAACCTCCTAAAAATTAAGGTGTTTCCTTTATGTTTCCATAAAGATCCGGTTACCTCTTGCTCCTGATCTGTAATCTGGGAGTGTCAGTCCTATCTCCGTCCTCGCTCTTGCTCCCTCCGCACTGACAACAAGCACCCACCCTCTCCTTCTTGAAGCTTTCTTCTCGCTGCCATCATTCTCACCATCACCACTGTCCTTATTCTTCTGCCTCTGATACTGTGCCCTTCCCTCACAGCTTCTTCTCTGGCCTCCTAACTATGCGTGTCCCCCCAACATCAGAACTTCCCAATCACTCCCTAATCTATTTCTGACTCAGACCCCAGTCCTGAATTCTAGTTCTGCCCAGTCCATAGACCATAAACTCGTCACACCTAAGACCGGGTGCCCCTCTCCCCTAATTTCCTCCCCTAATAATGCATGATAATTCAAAGATTCCCACAACGTGGCCCCAAGCAGTTCTAGCTTCTCCTAACTCCTGCTCTATAGCTACAGTTTCATCCGTCCAAGTCCAAGTTAGTCTCATTGTCCCCCAAACTCACTTTGGGTTTTCCTTCTTAGCCTTCTCGCATGTCCTGCCTTTTATGGGAAGGCCCACCCCCACCAGTTTCTCTCCATCCACCGAAGCTGTCTTCAGCCTTTTGCACCCCTTTCAACCTCTATCTTTTCTTGAAGTCCTCCCCGGTCATAGCCAGCAGTTTTCTCCCTCCCGCAAGCCACGCCGTCCTCCTTAAGGCTGGTACAGCACTGTCGGGCTTGGCGGAGTCATGCTCCACTCAACCCACAAGCCACATCCTTTAGAACCAGCTGTGGGCTGCTTGTGCTCTCCTGGGGGTTACTGCAGCGTCTGGCTCCTAGGCGTAGCTACCGGTAAGGAGCTCCCCAGGCATCGTTTTAACTGGAACATGGGAAAGGTGAAACAATCAGAGCTCTTACTGGGATGACAGAACTTATATTCTGTTTTTTTAGTGTCCAAACTATGAAACCCCCACCCCCCGAAAGGGAGCGTTTGTGAAGCTGGTAGCACGGTTCCCAATCTGGCATCCGTGTGGCACTCCATCATGCTCCGGGCAGCGGGCGCCTGTATCCACTGCCCATTTTCCATTTTATTTGGTTATCGGGCAGAAGTGCCTCAAGTCTATGTTTACCTTGAGGAAAAGTACCTCAGGGACATTTTCAGAACTTGGTGAGAATTTTAGTCATCTCTAAGGCATTTCTCTTCTTCACAAAGGCCCCTCTGCCCATTGCCGCCATGTTCTTTTTCAAAGCATAGATTGTATCCTGAGATAACAAAGTCAGTCCCTGTACAGAAAGAGGAAATGGCTCTCTGTGTGTCCACTGTGTAGTACACACCTAACAGCACAGCACGAACAAAACTGCACAACTGCACTGGGCAACTGTGCTGGGCCTGGAACCGAAGGCACTGATGATATCTGCCTGCAACCTCACACTGATACCTGGACTCGTTTTTCCAGTGTTGTGGAAGCCCTGCCCGGAGTTGCCACTGGCTGATACGAAGTTAAAGAATGTGTAGGTGGAGGCCATGCTTTCTTTCTGGAAGGAAAATGAGGCCATTGGTTGGTGACATGGGTAACCATTCATGAAAGTAATGACTCACTGGCTGGTGGAGAATTGGAGGAGTTCGTCTTCCTCCTCCTTTTTTTTAAAAAGATTTATTTATTTGAGAGAGAGAGAAAGAAAGAGTGGGAGGGGCAGAGGGAGAGGGGAAAAGAATCTCAAGCCGACTTTACATTGAGCACAGAGCCCAGTGTGTGGTTTGATCTAATGACTCTGAGGTCATGACCTAAGCCAAAATCAAGAGTTGGATGCTTAACTGACTGAGCCACCCAGGTGCCCCAGGGTGAGTTCCTTCTTAAAATCAGTTTCCTGAAACTCCAAGAGGTGTGGACATTTATTATCTACCATTCTTCTCTTCATGTGGTAAAAGCAGTTCATCCCTTCCTTTACAGACCAGCTTCTAGTCCTGTGGGTCAGCCAGTCATAATCCCCCAACACCTGGTCACAGGGTTTGCACATGACCCAGGACTAGCCAGTCATTGTTGGCTTCACCAAATCATTCCAGGATGAATATATGATCCAGGTCAGGCCGGGCCAATCACGATTTTTCATACTGAAGACAAAAGGGAAATGTGTCTCCTTGTCCTTTGACAGATAACTAAAAGGACAGAATCCCTGAGTTGCTGGCTGCCATGAAAGAGTCTACAGAAAGGAACCCAATACAGAAAAAGAAGCCACTTGGGAGATAAAAGCCAAGAGAGGTAAAACTGGGATGCTATCTATTTTAGCACCTAGATCCAGGGAGCCCTCAGATCAGTTTTATCTGTGAATTCCATGTACAAAATAACTGCTCCTCTCAGCCATTTTTTTAAAGTTAGTTCAAACATTCTCTAATACTTTAAAGGAAGTAAACTTGGAGACCAACCAGTCCAGTTTCCTTATTTTATAGACGTGGAAATAGAAACATAGCGAGATTAACTACACAAAGCAGCTGGCCAGTGCCAGAGGTCTGACAATAGCATTTTGCTGGTAAGAATAATATTAAAAAATTAATAGTGGGATGCCTGGGTGGCTCAGTCGGTTAAGTGACCGGCACTTGATTTCAGCTCAAGTCATGATCTTAGGTCAGGAGATGGAGCTGTGCATCTGGCTCCAAGCCAGCAGAGAGTCTGCTTGAGATTCCCTCCTTCTCCCTGTGCCCCCTCCACTCTTTCTCTCTCAGATAAATAAACTCTTTTAAAAAATTAATAGCACTACTTGAAGTTAATGAATCAGTAAATAATGAATACATATCTTGTTCATAAAATTATGAAAGAAGCCATCAGAAGGTCTAAAAACAAATGGCTGAAAGTGTTGGTCTCTGGAGAGTGAAAATAGAATGAGGTGGAGGAAGTCTTTTATTTTTGCATTTCATAGTCTCCTAATACTAGTAGTTTGACTATTTTTTTAACTTTGTGCACATGAAGTTATGTTTAAAGTATATAAAATTCTTAAGACATATAAATTATAAGCATATTAATTCTTAAAACATATAAAATTCCCGAAGCTTCTCTTTTAAAGGTCATACAGTAAAAGAAGACACAGTGTTCTTATCTTAATAACTAATATCCCAGAAGAACATCTATTCCATGTATCTGAAATCCCCAGGGGAGGCCCTCATCCAGAGACTTTAATCAGGGCTCCTGGGTAAGTTCAGTCAGTTATGCATCTGCCTTCAGCTCAGGTCATGATCCCAGGGTCCTACAATGGAGCCTCGCATCAGGCTCCCTGCTCAGCGGGGAGTCTACTTCCCACTCGCCCCTCCCCCACTAGTGTTCTAATAAATGAATAAAATCTTAAAACAAAACAAACAAACAAAACTCCCCAAAACAAAGACTTTAATCAATCATGACTATTACTACTGCTACTACTGGCAGCAACAGCTTCATTACCACCACTCTAGGTAAGGGCTGAAGCATTAATGACGAATGGTTTGAAAATACACCCATTAGCAAGGGAGCCCATATGTCTAAGTTCTTTCAGACCACTGAAGTACATGAATGATTTATGTTCGAGGGGAGCTATCCCTTCTTCCTTTTCAAGTTTGGGATCATTTGAGGGGAAATGAAGAGTCCGAAAGAGAGATCCAAGCCTCAGATTTGTACTGGGGAGAACTAGAGGAGAAAAGAGATGGCTGGCTGAGCCAAGGGAGGTTGCTAATACTAATTATCCCGTGATCACAGAGACCGCTTCCTGAGCGCTTGCTGTGTACCACTGTAATCTATACCAACTATCCCGAATCTTATAAAAACCTAAGGAGAGAAGGCCTCTTTTATTATCTCCATTTTACATATGAGGAAACTGGGGCACCAGGTTAAAAAGTAAGTTGCTCAAAGTTACACAGCTGGAACATAGTGCCCATGGGCTACACCGAGGTAGTTTGGCTCCTGACTATTATGTTATGATATTTCTCATCAAGGCAGCAAGACTTACCCCATACTTCCTTGTGCACTATGATCCCTTCACCCACAGGGGACGTTGCTTGTGTGCATTCCACACAAGACTGGCTCTAACTCTGTCACTCCCACCCCTTTGTTCCTTTGTTACTGGGGTCTCAACATTGCAAGGCAGCCTGAACCAGCTACACAGAGAGACAACTTGGCCATGTCCTGGAGACGGTCCACAGGTACAGTTTTAGGTAGGGAATGCTTTATGCTTCATATGCTGTGCTTTGCAGACTTTTATTTCTTGGGAAAACAGCCACTGGATTATTCCTCTGGCAGAAGTAACCGTGCCACATATTATTTGTGTGGCCTTGACTAAGACAGGTCCGAGTTTTTGTATCCGTGAAACAGGAGGTCGGACTATTTTTAAATAGCCCCTTAAAATATGTTTTAAAGTTCTTCCAAGCTATAAAATCCACAATCTAGTCTCTGAAGATTGGACACGTGAATCTTAATTTGTTGTGTTACTGCATCTTTTGAGTAACCACATCACTAAATATGCTGGAATTTAAAAAAATGGTTATCTTCCACATATTGATGAACAACATTAATTTATAAAGATGACTTTTTAAAAAAGATTTCTATTAACATAGGCCTATCGCATAAGAGGTAAACATTTCTGGAATAAATGACAAACTGCCAAAAACATTTTCTACATATTTCAGTCTTGCAAAAATAAATAAGTGAGAGGAATGCACAGTTGGACCTGAGTACTCAAAGAGGAACTGATTTTCTCTTAAAGGTTGACCATTGCTAGTTTACGTGTTAATGACCAAGATACCTAAGTGTTAATGACCAAGATATCTAAGCCAAGGGCTTCACGGGCATTACCTGATCACGAGGCACCAGTTCCAGCCTCTTATCCAAAAAACTCAAAAATGCATGTTGGCAAGCTCAAGAGATGTAGCTTAGCAGTGTGCACTAAGAGACTTGTTAAGTTTGAAATGGCTTTGACCTTTCATAGCTTATGACCAACTGACCTTGACATTCCTTAGAAGCCAAAGGATGAGCTGCAGTAAGGACAGGACTTACTGACTGACCTTCCTGCTCTGGAGACAGAGCCAGTCCTTGCAGCCGTAGATGAAATTTATCCAGATGTGTCTTGGGAAGAACCGTAATAAGTGAGGTTCCCTCCCTGAGAAATGACTAAAACCACAAAATAATTCTTAGATAAAAAAAGCCCAATAACTTAATTCCTCTTTTAAAAAAGGAGAGAAATGTATCATAGCCACATGAAGTTTCAACATGGTTATATATGACCATGTAAAGTCAAGAGGCATTTTTCTACCATTCTATCGAATGGAGTATTCTATAATATGGTATTTATGACATCTCAACATGATAAAAACCCTGCAACATCTTAAAATGCCTTTTGAAAGAAGAAAACTAAAGTATATACACCTACAGTACTGAGCTTTTTTTTTTTTTTGCTATACTTCATTAATCTTTTCTAAAACATGTAAATAATGATGTTTGGTGCATACGATGCTGGGTTTTATGATTAGATTTTTAAATTTCATATTAGGTGGCCCTTCATTTAGGGAAGTTATATATATATACCTGGATGTCATTTTTCTTTTCAAAGTTCAAAACAAATAATGAAACCATGACTTGAGTATAAATATCTATATAATGATATAAATAGGAGATTCACAGAATGATAGATGGAAGGAAGCTGGACCATCTGGTACAACAGAGTAAGAGGTAAATCTGTCAAAATACCCCACAGGAGCCCACTGACAGAGCTCCAGTTAGTGACTAGGTTTTTTTGCTTTTGGCCTCTCAAGTGAAGACACGAAGGTACAAACTTTTTTCACTAAAAGACTTTAACAATTAAACCAAAAAGTCATTTCTAACAAGCATATAGATAAATAGTCCAAAGAACAAAGGAAAAGATGTGCCGTAAATGAGTCAGGCTCCAACAAGGACTCCTTCTTCCCGGATAAGGAAGGAGTGAGCTCTGGCTTAGGAGTCACGCGAAGCCGTCTGCCCAACAGTTTCATGTCCTAACCCAGTTATATTATTTGTGCGCACGTGTGCGTGTGTGTGCGTGTGTGGTGCATACACCCTACATCTGACTAGATACAGTGTCACCATAATGCTCATTTTCAAGTTTAAATATGATAAAATTATTGTCTAAGGACAACAGTCCTATGTAAAAATTATAGAATAATATAGTTTTATTCCTCAGTTTGTTTCCTGAGATTAAGAGTCCCTTATGGGGGCGCCTGGGTGGCTCAGTTGGTTAAGCAACTGCCTTCAGCTCAGGTCATGATCCCAGAGACCCGGGATGGCTGCTCGGTAGGAAGCCTGCCCTCTCTGCCCTCTCTCCCTCCCCTTGCTTGTGTTCCCTCTCTCGCTCTGTTTCTCTCTGTCAAATAAATAAATAAAATCTTTAAAAAAAGAGTCTCTTATGGTTTGTCTCCCTTCTGACCCCAATTTGTTTCATTTTTTCCCTTCCTACCCCCACGACCCCCCTTCCCTGCCTCTCAAATTCCTCATATCAGAGAGATCATGTGATAATTATCTTTCTTTGACTGACTTATTTCACTTAGCATAATACCCTCTAGTTCCATCTTTTAAAAATTATTACTCTGTTGCCATATGGGGGGACTTTCGGTGGGTCGGGGAGGTGCATCTGGGCAGCCTTGGATCAGCCCTTCCTTTCCTCTTCCCCTTGGGACCTGCTGCTTGGAGGAAGAGTGCTTTCTCCTCCCTCTTGGGAGGTGGAGTCTATCCCTGGGAACTGTATAAGCTAGCTACCTGTGAATGGGTAGGTACACCTGCTTAACCACGGGATAAAGTATTAGCAACCACCCTTGGCTCAGCCAGCCATCTCTTTTCTCCTCTAGTTCTCCCCAGTACAAATCTGAGGCTTGGATCTCTCTTTCGGACTCTTCATTTCCCCTCAAATGGTCCCAAACTTGAAAAGGAAGAAGGGATAGCGCCCCTCGAATATAAATCATTCATGTACTTCAGTGGTCTGAAGGAACTTAGACATATGGGCTCCCTTGCTAATGAGTGTATTTTCAAACCATTCGTCATTAATGCTTCAGCCCTTACCTACAGAGCCTAGCCCAGCTCTGGTACAGGACAGAAGTGGTGTCGGTGACCGCAGACTGACTCAGTGTAACAAAATAAAAGCATTCAAGAGACCCACTCCTCCTGGGAAGGCAATCTGGTGGCAGGATGTTACTCCTTACCAAGGGATATGGACGAGTGCCTATGCATTGTGCTTTCCCTAAGGAATTCTGGTAATTGCAAATTTATCCATAAGTTTTTATTTCCAGTGAAGCTTCCATATCCCCACGTTCTCCTGAAGATAGAAAGTTTGTCTTTATAGCCCCTTTTCATTCAGCTGATGTAATACTCAGTTTTAATTTACCCTGACAAATGGCCTCTAACATTTTTAGTTTCTTACCCATAACAAAATACTGCCATCAAGTTTTGATTATGAAATTGGTTGGAAAAACAAGGCATGGGCATAATCTTTTTGACCAACAGAATTAAACTTTTAAAGCACAAGGATAATGATAGCTTCTGAAAATCAGAGTAGTCATGACAAAACTTTTTCTTTTAAAATTGAACTAGTAATTATAACCAGTAGCTGCAGACCTTTCTATACAATGTTCCTTTTTCTCTCTTATGGAATTAAATTCTTTATATTAAAGTGCACATGATAAAAAGGCAAAAACAAATCCTACTTGCTTTCCACATGCAAAGAAAAAATAGAACCTGACCCACAACTCATACCTTATATAAAAAGTAATTCATGTGGGGGCGCCTGGGTGGCTCAGTTGGTTGGGTGACTGCCTTCGGCTCAGGTCATGATCCAGGAGACCCGGGATCAAGTCCCACATCGGGCTCCCTGCTTGGCAGGAAACCTGCTTCTCCCTCTCTCACTCCACCTGCTTGTGTTCCCTCTCTGGCTGTGTTTCTCTCTGTCAAATAAAATCTTTAAAAAAAAAAAAACGGTAATTCATGTGAATTTTCCAGTTGACTATGCACCTAAACTATGAACCTAAAAATTTCAACAAAGCACAGGAAATCTCTGTGACCATATGTAAGGCAAAGATTTCTTAGGTGTGATACCAAAAGTGTGTTCCATAAAAGAAAAAAAACTGCTAACTTTGGCTTCATTCAAATTAAAAACTCAGACCCTTCAAAAAGCAAAAGATACAAAAAGGACACCAGGAAAAGTATGTCTTTATGCCATACTTCTTCCTCCTAATCCAGTTTCCAGCCCCAGCATCAACTAAATACTATTAACCATTCTTTGTGCGCCCTCCCAAGGCAGTTATACATAAAAAACATACAGGTATACATATTATATGGTAGTTATGTCACTCTTTATATCAAGATTTTTTTGAAACACAACTTTCATATTCAGCACATTTATTAGATTATTCAGTCTCATGCTCTTGACAACATTCATGAGTCATGCACAAATAGTTGAGACCAGATTCTTTGGAAGTAATTAGTTTTGAAGTTTACTTGAGCAAAGGAACAGATAAAAAAAAATTTGTTTGCCTCAGTTAAAACAAACACAAAAATCTTTCCTAAATTATCAGTCTCTCTGTGTATTATTTAGCCACACTTCATATTTTAGCTATGTCAGCTGTTATATCCTAGGGGAGAGATGTTGTCATGTGGGGCCTGGTCCTAAAATATTATTTGAAGTACATAGAAACCAGTTTCTTCAGTTGTTTCCATTTCTTTGGGTACTGGTGTTTTTCAATAATGAAATTCTCCTTTAAAGAAAAATGAGAATCTCTTGAGTCACTTTGATAATTAGAGGAAGTATTTGCCTAGGCTGAACTAAAAACATTTTTCACACTACACAGCCCAATTCACTTCCTAAATGACTCACGTAATACCCAAGTGAGTGAGGACTCCCACCTCACTGTAATTCATTATCCTGTTTTATTTCTTCACAGCATTTACCACAAAATCGCTACACTTATGTATCTCTTATTATACTTTTTTTTTTTAAAGATTTTATTTATCTGACAGAGAGAAACACAGCCAGAGAGGGAACACAAGCAGGGGGAGTGAGAGAGGGAGAAGCAGGCTTCCCGCCGAGCAGGGAGCCGGATGTGGGGCTCAATACCCGGTCTCCGGGATCATGACCTGAGCCGAAGGCAGTCACTTAATCAACTGAGCCACCCAGGTGCCCCCCTTATTATACTTTCTGCCTAAATGCCCAGCCCTCCAGCCCACCCCTACTCCAGCCCTGGGTGGGGGTTCAGTGCCTTGCGGGAGGGAACTTTTTCTCTCCAGTTGTACATGGCTGTGGTTCAGGATCCCAAGTGGGCCCTGACTCACACTAGGTACTCAAAAGACACTTCTTCACTGAGGAACTGCATTTCTACAATTGGAATTAGCTTATTCCTGTCCTGTGGTTTGTAAATTCATCTCTATCTCTGAAAAGACGGAGATGACCCTTTAGAGTATGTAACACAGTTTCGGCTACATTGATTTAGAGAGTAGAGGTTTGTGCGTACCTAATTTATATCCTCTAGACCTGCACTGTCCAAATAGGGCAGTCAGTAGTCACCCGTGGCTATCAAACACTTGAAGTGTGGCTGGTCCAAGCTGAGATGTGCTGTGTATTTAAAAAACACACCAGATTCTGAAGATTAATTCAAAGAGTACAAAGATGATCTCATTAACATATTTATATTACTTACATGTTGAAACAATATCTTTCATATATTGGGTTTAATAAAATATATTAAAATTAACTTCATGTATTTCTTTTTTTCTTTTGAATATGACTACCAGTAAGCTAAAATCGCATATTTGGCTTGTATCCATAGTTCACATTGTATTGCTACTAGCCAGCACTCCGCACAGGCCTGGTTCTAAAAGCTCCCTCACTAATTTCTCACAGCAAAATTCTGAACAGGAATCCTACTGCAGAGCCTTAGAATCTGAGGCCTTGGTCTCTACGGAACCAACCATGGGAGAGTGGTGATGGATTTGTCCACTGCAGTGGCAAAAAGCTGTCCTCCAAATGCATACTCATTTTCTAAAGCATTGACTGATTTCTCAGCAAGCGATATCAGAAACTTTTCAAAGACTGTGTTTCTCAGACTGTTCCAGTCTTCTAAGACATTCACACAGGTAGGCCTGTTTGGGGCACCCTCAGTGCTACTCATCTTATGGATGAGAGGACCCAACCATCTCTGACAGAGCATTCTCCTTCAGGCAGTAAGAGGAGACTCCAGTCCCACAGAGAGCCTTATCCTGGTACCGGTCACACTCTACGGCCACGGTTATGGGGCACAGTCAACCCGGTCAGCCGCCATGAGCATGAATATTGACCAGTCACAGGGAAGAAGCTGTGAGGTGAAAGGCATAGATGGCAGGTTGTGGGATACAGATGAATTTGATCTTTTCCCCACATGAAATGTAAGCCTTGGATCATGTAATACAGCAAGAGCAAAAATGATAGAACCAGTCAGCAAATGAGGGGAATGACCAAGTTACAGAGCCAAGGTTTTATGTTTAAACAAGGCTGCAGACTTTTTTCTCCAGTTTATAAAAATGGGTAAATAAAAGTCTTAATGCCCAAGTGCAAAAACAACAGCCTACTGTCTTAAAATGCACAATGATTATATTGAGAGTAAGTTTAGTAGATGGGAGAGTGGCTAGATTGAAAGTGGCCAGACAGTGGGCAGGACATGGCTCTCCAACATGTATTATGTTACTTCCTAGAGGACTATAGTCGGGCGCCTGGGTGGCTCAGTGGGTTAAAGCCTCTGCTTCGGCTCAGATCATGATCTCGGGGTCCTGGGATCGAGGCCCGCATGGGCTCTCTGCTCAGCAGGGGAGCCTGCTTCCTCCTTTCTCTCTGCCTACCTACAAGTCTGCCTACTTGTGATCTCTCTCTCTCTCTCTGTCAAATAAGTAAATAAAATCTTAAAAAAAAAAAAGACTTTAGTCACCTGCTATTGCCTCCTTGGTAAAGTCCATTCTAGAAAGTTAACAGTCTTCTCAACCATGGTATTATCATTAAGTATCTACCTTTTGATCCAAAAAACAGCATCTCTCAGAAAACCTGCCAAGTTAAAGAGAGACTGCAACAGACCTGGTCTTCATCCCCAAAGGAAAAGATGAAATGTCAATCAAAGCATTATTTATACTTGATCAAACTTTAAAAACAGGATGCCTGGAAAAACAGCTTAGAGTACACTGATGAGTATATACCTTAAAAAAAAAAAAAAAGCCTTCTGGTGTTACTTACTGAGTTTGGCTAAATATAGTGAGCAGCCTTCATGCGTCGTAGCACATTTTCCCCTGGAATTCAGCTAATATAAATAAAACAAACGGAGGGAACTTGGCCCCCTTCCATGAACATTACATCATTCTTCCTTATTAGGAAAACTTCTTCAAACCTGACATTTTGTTCGAAACAATCAGTGTTTAATTCTCAATGAGCAATTCTAGATGGAGAACAGCTCTAATCAGAGGGCTGTTAAATGTCAAGAGAAATGTGGGTGACATATAGGCTCATTTTAACAACGGTATTTTAATTCTCTAAACAGTAGCACCATTATGGAAAGCATTGGAGAGGAACATTTAATGTTCGCTGAAGAAGGTACATTTAAGAAAGCACATTTCATGTTCCTCAGATGTTTGCTTTGCATTTATTTTCTGATATATGCCTATGTTGTGGTGAACAGAGAGAGAAGTCAGAAATCTTGGATTCTGGATTTATCGCAATTGTAATATTGGTTTTAACCAAAGATTTTTGTATCTGATTGATTTTACGATGATGAAGCCAAGTTAAGAAGCCAAGAAAGTTCCTTTTCCTCTTCTGAAACATCCCTCAAGATGATGTTTACTATGTTATACAATTTGGATTACCTTTTTTGCTCTGAAACATTACCATATTAACATGATAACCCAGCAACAGCAAAAGTGAACAAGTGGGACTCTATCAAACTAACAAGCTTCTGTAGCAGAGGAAACCATCAATGGGATGAAAGCAGGGAACCTGTGTGACAAGAGAAAATATCTACAAAATCATGTATCTGATAAAGGGTTAGCAAAAAATACAAATAAGCCAATTAAAAAATGACAGAGGAACCAAACACATTTTCCCAAAGAAGACATACAGAAGGTGGAGACACAGGAAGGGACACTGAACCTGACTAATTGTGATGCAAATCAAAACCACAAAGAGTTATCACCTCACACTTGTCAGGATGGCTATCCCCAAAAACACAAGAGACAAGTGTTGGCCAGCATGTGGAGGAAAGGGAACCCTGGCGCCGCCCTGCTGGTAGGAATGTAAACTGGTGCAGCCAGTGGTGCAATGGAAAACAGTACGGAGGTTCCTCAAAATATTAAAAATAGAGGTCCCACATGATCCAGCAGTTTCACTTCTGGATATTTACCCACACAAAATGACATTGCTATCTCAAAAAACACCCTCCTGGTCACTGCAGGATTACCGACAGTAGCCAAGACACAGAAACAATCTAAGTGTCCATCAGTGGCTGAATGGATAAAGAAGAGGTGGTAGGTACATATTATATACAATGAATACTGTACACGAAAAGGAAGTGGAGTTATTTGTGACAACCCGGATGGACCTTGAAGGCATTATGCTAGGTGAAATGAGCCCAGACGGAAAAGACAAATACTGTATGATCTCATTTACATGTGGAATCTAAAAAAACGGAACTCATGGAAATAGATTGGTGGTAGCTAAGGGCAAGAGCGCGGGATGAGTAAAGGGAGTGCAAACTTTCATTCAGAAGTAAATTCTGGGAATATAATGTACAGCGTGGTGACTATAGTTAACGGTACTGTGTCGTATATTTAAAAGTTGCTAGGAGAAGAGATCTTGAAGAGTTTTCATCACAAGAAAACGTAACCATGTGAGGTGATGGACGTTAACTAAACATATTGAGGCGATCATTTTGCAATGCAACACATATCAATTCATTATGTTGTCTACTTTAAACTAATACAATGCTATATGTCAATTATATCTCAATAAAACTGGAAAAGAAATTGTATTTTAACATGTTACATAATAACCTGTTGTAAAAACAAAAATCATGTCAATGGATCCAGACACTTTGGCATGAAAGGTAAGACTGATTAAGATGTGTAAAATAAAAACTGATGAGACCTAACCCTTCCTTAAACAATTACCTTTCCTTGAATATAAATAGGATAGTTCATCAGTTTGCTGATTCTACCTGATATTTGACCTTTCTTCCATCTTGATGCGAAGGACTATTTTTTTTTAAAGATTTATTTATTTGACAGAGAGAGAGATCACAAGTAGGCAGAGAGAGAGGAGGAAGCAGGCTCCCTGCTGAGCAGAGAGCCCAATGCGGGCCTCAATCCCAGGACCCTGAGATCATGACCTGAGCAGAAGGCAGAGGCTTTAACCCGCTGAGCCACACAGGCACCCGATGAAGGACTATTTTTATAAGAAATAAGAGAGTTGAAAAAAATGTTCATAATGGTGCAAAGGTACTGACAAAGCTAATGTCACAGTATAAAATGATCAATTTATATATAAACAACCTAAGATGCAACAGATCGTTGAGGATAACGTGCTAAAGCAAACAGGAAGCCTTCTCATATAGTGTGCTCCTTTTGGCAGGCAGTAAAGCACAAACCGCTCATTTATTTTTCATGTCACTTTAGTTCACTAACAGAATCCAATTCCTCACACGTTCATGGAAATGGGGAGGGCGAGGAATAGCTTTCAGAGGAGGGCAGACAAGAGAAGGGAGACTGCCCTGGAACAGAAGGGAGGATGGTTCTAACACTTCCAAGTTCACACTCCTAAGTCTAGCCCTATTATAGGACTTTTATTTTCTCAATAGAAAGAAAAGCAAGTAGACCTGAATCTCTTGCACTCCGTAAAATGTAAATTGGACTGGGGATGGTCCTTGTTGTTTCCCAGCACTGGCAGACTGGGAAACCGAGTCCATTTAAGAACTCAAAGAACTAGGGGCGCCTGGGTGGCTCAGTTGGTTGGGCGACTGCCTTCGGCTCAGGTCATGATCCAGGAGACCAGGGATCGAGCCCCACATCGGGCTTCCTGCTCGGCGGGAAGCCTGCTTCTCCCTCTCTCACTCCCCCTGCTTGTGTTCCCTCTCTGACTGTGTTTCTCTCTGTCAAATAAATAGAACCTTAAAAAAAAAAAAAAAAAAAAGGACTCAAAGAACTTTCTAGTCTAACAGGCCCTGCCATCTTCTGGGAGTTTTTTTTTTTTTTTTAAAGATTTTATTTATTTGACAGAGAGAAACACAGCCAGAGAGGGAACACAAGCAGAAGGACTGAGAGAGGGAGAAGCAGGCTTCCCGCCAAGCAGGAAGCCCGATGTGGGGCTCGATCCCGGGTCTCCAGGATCATGACCTGAGCTGAAGGCAGTTGCTTAACCAACTGAGCCACCCAGGCGCCCCTCTTCTGGGAGTTTTAACCACATTCTTCTTGCTGATTTAGGAACTAAAGTGGTGGTTTCCTTCTCAGGAGTGTAGATTCTGGAGTTAAATCAGCTGTATTTAGTGGCTAAGTGTCCCTGATCACTTAGCCTTCTGAGCCTTTCTGTTCCTTCCGTGGGGGTTATGATAGCACTTACCTCCCTGCCTGTGAAGATGAAATGATTTATTACACACAAAGTGTTTAGAGCAACGGCTTGAGCAAACCTTCAGTAACTGTCAGGAAGGACTATTAGGATGCCCATATAATTCAATGTCCAAATGTGGACCCTGGACTCTTGGACAACAGGTCAACTGACAGTCTGGCGAGAAAGGGAACTTTAGTCATGTCACTAATGTTATAACATGTCAAGGTCACCTAATGAAGAGATAGACTAATTTATACATTTAACAAGAATCTGTGCATCAGTGGGTAATAGTACAAGATTAGACGGACTAAGAATGCCTTAAGGGGGGTCTGGGTGGTGCAGTCGGTTAAGGGCTAGACTCTTGGTTTTGGCTCAGGTCATTCATGATCTAGGGATTGTGAGATCAAGCCTGATGCCCCTGTCAAGCCCCATGTTGGGCTCTGAGCTCAGTGCAGTCTCCTTAAGACTTTCTCTCCCTCTGCTCCTCCTCCCCACGTTCTCTAATTTTTTTTTTTTAGGGACGGCTGGGTGGCTCAGTTGGTTGAGCAACTGCCTTCGGCTCAGGTCATGATCCTGGAGACCGGGGATCGAGTCCCACATCGGGCTCCCTGCTCGGCGGGAGGCCTGCTTCTCCCTCTCTCACTCCCCCTGCTTGTGTTCCCTCTCTCAGCTGTGTTTCTCTCTGTCAAATAAATAAAATCTTTAAAAAAAAAAAAGAAAAAAGAATTTTTTTTTTTTAAATTACATTTGGGGCGCCTGGGTGGCTCAGTTAGTTAAGCGACTGCCTTCGGCTCAGGTCATGATCCCAGAGACCCGGGATCGAGTCCCACATCGGGCTCCCTGCTCGGCGGGAAGCCTGCTTCTCCCTCTCTCACTCCCCCTGCTTGTGTTCCCTCTCTGGCTGTGTTTCTCTCTGTCAAATAAATAAAATCTTTTAAAAAAAATTACATTTAATGATTTTTATTAAGGAATTCTCTTTTCTCCTCAAAGATTTATTTATTTCAGAGACAGAGCTGGGGTGGGGAAGGAGAGAGAGAGAGAACATGTGTGGTAAGGAGGAGGGGTAGAGGGAGAAAGAGTCTCAATGAGATTCCTTGCTGAGTGTGGAGCCCGATGAAGGGCTTAATCCCAAGACCCTGGAAACATGACCTGAACCAAAATCAAGAGTTGGATGCTCAATGGACTGAGCCACCCAAGTGCTCCATATTCCAAATATAAAGTTGAGTTTAAATCATTTCAGCAGTGTGTTCATCCTTCCTCACAGCCCCTTTTCCATAGACATCAGGGACTCTGGGAGCAGGGGAAGAGAGTAACATGAAAGAAAAAGGTAAACAACCGTGTAATTGTCTTTACTGTGAATCCAGTCTGTGCTCAGTACACAGACAGCCCCAACTGCTATTCCACAAGTAAGCGGGTTGCTTCCCTCCTGACCTAGGGAACTGTACCCCCATCTACTGTCATCGCAGGAACAGAGAAAACACATTTGTTAAATATGAGCTTTAGTGGAAAAAATTCAGCTGGCATTCTCTTTTCCTCTCTGTCGTCTTATTTTAATAGCACTCTTATGTAAGTTTTTTACTATATATAGTTGAGAATGGGGAGCTGTGATTTGACCTGTTCAGAGGCAGGCAGACTTGGACCCTTTTCTTCCCCCTCGTGCCCAAGGGCCACTGGTCCTGAGGTCCTTGTGGAACGGCCAGGACCCTGGAGACTGCTCTTGCCCTGCTGCTGTCTCTTCTTGGAGTTTCAGCCTCCCCACCTATACAATTGGCACAAGGCCTATTTCTGACCTAACTCGCTGGGGCTGCCTGTGGAACCTCAGAGAACATCTGGGAAACATTTTTTTGGCTTAGTCAACAATGTGTATTTTTTTCCCCTGTATGTCCCTCCAAGATTTATGCTGGAGCTAGAATTCTAACTTCTCAGTATATGAGTCCTGGATCATTCTACCATCCCTACCAGGCTGTCCGAGCAAGATAACTATTGGTTTATTTATTGTCTGTTTCTTCCACTAGGCTGCACTCTCTGTGACGATAGGGTCCCCATCTATTACACTCCCCGGTGTATTTTCTAAAGCTCAGCACACAGTCTGTCAATGAACCTATGAATCAATGAACAGGAAGAGGCATTCACTTAGTGAATACTGAATAAATGGCAGACACTGTCCGCTTTATCTGTACGCTTCTTCGGTCTCTCATAGACATTTATTATCTCTCTAATACCTACTAGCTGTATCATCTGGAACAACTTTGTCAACCTCTCTGTACCTGAGTTTTCTCATCTCTATAATGGGATCATAAGAGGACACATTATAAAGCTATGGTAAAGATTATATGAGATTAGTGCTTGGCACAGAGGTGTGGTCTGTCAGTTGTTGTGATAATCCTCTCTTCCTCCTGAGTGAATGGCACTACGCTGAGCTAATGTCACAAGTCAGAACCCCAGGAGTCTTCCCTGATAGTCACCTACCATGTCTAAACCACCACCAGGTCCTGCCTTTCTCTCTCCTAACATCTCCCACATGGCATTCTTGTCATGCAGCACAGAGATTTTTTTTCAAGTTTTTCATCTAGTCTTGCGACTCTCTCACTTACTTCCTGGGCCCCCAGTAATAGCTCCGTTTGTTCTTGGGATGAGTTGCAAATTCTCTAAGTGGACCCACTGGGCCTGGTCATCTGGCTCTAGCCTCTTCTCACTGTCCCCGTTCTCGGAGTTTCAGCCTTCCCTTCCAGGTGCCATTTCTCCCACCTTAATGTCTATACCATCTCCCAGTCATCCTTCGGACATCAGTTCCAACATCACCTCCCGGGAAAGGTCCCTTCCTCAGGCCTCCGAACTGGACTGAGTGCTTTGGCCTCCTGCCCTCAGAGGTCTGGGCACATTTTTCTCTGCATCTGCCCCACGAGCATACTCAGCATGTCTTTCATCTAGTTTCTGATGGTTCCATCTGCCCAGACCCCTGGGTTCTCCCCCAGCTTCAGTAAATTGAGAACCAGGAGGCAGCATGCAACAGAAAGAAATGACAGCTGTCTAGAAAACACCTGGGATTTGGTGTGGCCTTCTCCCAGTGTGGTCCTTTCTGGACTTCATTCTGGTCATCTGTAAAATAATCTGTAACAGACTTTTAAGGCCAAAATTTCTATTGCAAAAAAAAAAAAATTCTGAACATACATGGGAAAAGCTAGCAATGGTACTGCACAAAAACAAAGCTACTCTGTGGTTCCCCAGATGCCATTATCTCAGCTCTCATTTTTCTACCATTAGTTAGCTGGCTCTGACAACGGTCCTCCTTCCACAAAATACTGTGGTCTTTTCTCTTTTTCCCAAAAAACTGGAATTATGAAATCTGGTTTCATTAATCCTAAAAAGTAACTTGACATTTTTTGCAGAGTTTAATAGTGTGAACAGTTCATATTACCAAAAACGACTGAGGCAGAAGAAAAGGCGACTCATTCCACGTCTTACTTTGAGGACTGTTAGCAGTACATCAAACACACATATTCCCATACAGTACAGAACATCCAGACTCGGAAAGCACTAGGGGGACTCAGAAGAAACAGTGGCCACTTAACTTATCACAAAGTCCACAACATACAGTAAATCGAACTATCAGGGTCCAAGGCAAAATTCAATGCCCCCTAGAAAATAACGTAAACCTCAAGCTTAAAGAGCAACTACAAACTTTGTGTATTATTAATTTTGGGGAGGGCCCTTTAATTTTTCATTCTGCCTTCTTGCCTGTGAGCTTTTGCCACACGCTGGCATGAGGCTCAGTGCTGACCATCTAATAATGGACAAAAAGCTTTCACTGAAGCTACAGGAAACCAGCAAGCACAGCGTGGCCTAAAACAGTGGTCAGCTGCACTAAAGCAGTGTAATTCACATCGCTGTGTATAGTCTGTGTCTCCTCACTACACAACATATTTAGCTTTAAATTTGTGCAGCACTAAGTACCTTAGGCAATCCCAGCGTTTGTGTGTGTGTGTGTGGAGGGGTGTTACATTTTTGGCCCCTGCAACTTACCAGCCTTGCCAGGGAGCTTTTCTATATCTAACTCTGGGGAGTAGGTGATCTCCAAACCAACCCCCATGTCTATAGGAGCTACACTCTGGCCATAAAGTTGCTGTCAGCTTTGCAAGATCTTGCTCATTACTGCACCCACTTTCTCTGCTCTGAACAGCCACTCGATATCCCCATCTTCCAGAAAACCAAAGCACATTTCCAGGAGACATGAAATGTGGTGGAAGAGCTCAATGCAGATTATTTTGCTAGATAAGGCTACCATTTAGGTTTCCATTTGTGTCACCTAAGTGCTTATCCAATGGACATAAAGGAGTCGTAGTTGGCTTTTTTTTTAACATCTAGCATTAATGACTTTTGATAATTACTTATTATAGTGCTAATGTATAAACTTTTCAATAGAAATGAGTTCTAGAGGAAAACGAGAAATTCACAGAGATCTTTGAATTCACGAGACCGCACAACTGTTAACAGTTTTACTCTGCTATGTTCTTGTTCTTCTGTTTTACTTCCCTTTTAAGTAGGCTCCATGCCCAACGTGGGACTTGAACTCAGGACCGTGAGATCAAGAGCCGTCTGCTCTACCGATTGAGCCAGCCAGGCGCCCGCATATGCAGGTTACTTCTCATTTAGGGGAGTCTGAGGGAAAGACATATTCCGGAGACGGAGAAAGGTCGGCGGTCGGTCTCCAAAGTAGATAATAAATGCTGGTGTGACTGGCAGGCCGGCTTGAAACCAGAGACGGAGGGAAGAGAGGGTGTGAAAGCGCAGACAAAGCAATGAATGAGACTGCCCGCTGTAGGAAGTGGCGCATTCGCCTGGCCTGGCCTGGCTCCCCAGCCTCTGTGCCCAGGCCACGCCCACTGGGACGGCAACTGCGTCCTGCCCACTCACGGTGCCCAGTCCTGCGACTGCAGCTGGGACCTGATAAGCAGTTTAAAGTGCTGATTTTGTACAACACCTGGCTACTTTTGAGGTAGAGCCAGGAGAGTGTATTAAAAACGACAGAATTCAAAATTATACCATTAGAAACCACGTAAGTGACAAAAGAGATCAACTTTCCCCAATGGTGTATTGGATTTCCTAGGCTTTTCCAATAGCTTTGGAATATGAAGAACTATCCTCGTTTAGAGGACTTTCATAAGGAAGTTTAATACTTCCTTATGTAGGAAGTAGGCCTAGATACAACACATTAAAAACAAAAAATTTTATGGTCAGGGGAATGTTTTCCTCTTTTGAATTCTTGGTGGGGAAGGGGGGCGGAAGGGACAGGGCTCTTTCCCTCTGGGAGCCAGGTGACAGCAGGAAGGCCGCACACGCTACCCCACACTCAGGTTCTAGCTAATATTTTCATGTCAGGAACTAGCCAAACTATTTCCTGGCTCTGGTCAGACACAACTTTTTCTGCTTGTCATCACATCCTCATTTCTTAAGTATTCTTCAAGGGTGAGGAAGAATTAGGGGGTCTATTGCTTTTTAAAATTAAACAAACAGGGGCGCCTGGGTGGCTCAGTTGGTTAGGCGTCTGCCTTCAGCTCAGATCCGGTCCTGAGTCAGGCTCCCTGTTCCAAGGGAGAATCTGCTTCTCCTTTTCCCACTTCCCCTCCTGCCACCTCTGCCCATGTTCTCTCTCTTGCTTTCTAATAAATAAAACCTTCAAAAAATGTAAATTAAATTAAACAAATATACTGAACAACTGGTCAGAAGTTTACTCATTGTATGACAACAAATTTTAGCAAGTTCATTCATAAGTGTACATAATAAAAGAGAATGAATAGACCCCAGGATCTCTTTTTTTTTAGTGGGGGGAGTGTAGGGGTGAGGAGAGATATGGGGGCTGGTTCATACTGTATGCTTCTCTTACTATGTGTGGTGTGACCAGTCAGCCACATGTGCTCTGAACCTCACTGCCAGTTACTTAACCTCTCCATGCTTCAGTATTCCCTTCTTCAAGAATGGGGGTGATAATACTCCTGAGATTTCTTATAAAGTTTAGGTGAGGGGCGCTTGAGTGGCTCTGTTAGTTAAGCATCTGACTCTTGATTTCAGCCCAGGTCATGATCTCAGGGTTGTGAGACAGAGCCCTGTATCGGGCTCCACGCTAGGTGTGGAGTCTGCTTGAGATTCTTTCTCTTCCTCTCCCTTTGCCCCTTCCTCTCAACCCTCCCAACCTCCCCACCTGTACACACTCTCTCGAAACAAAAACAAAAACAAAAACACCCACTCCCTCCCACAAAAACCGGAAAGAAAGAAAAGAAAAAAAAATAAGTTTAAGTGAAGTCATGAATGTAAAAGTATAATGCCAAACCTGGCTTTCACAGATTTTTAGTTTATTTTTGCTTTCCTTCAATATTAATAAAAATATAAAGTTTGGTTTGTACTGAAATCCTTTCTGAGGCCTCAGAATCCGGTAAAGAATTCAACTCAGACTTTTAAGTGCAGACATCAGGCTGTCGGTAGATTTGTGGATGAATTCACTGTCACTACAGAAACTGTCACCTGCCACAACATATTGTCTCCTCCCCTCTCCCTTTCCTTCCACAGCTGAGTGTGCCAGCGCAGCAGAGATCACCTTAACCATCTACACCTGTTCTCCAGCTGGAGTTTATACAGAGAAGAAAATCTGATTTGGCTGCTTGAAAAGCAAACCACCACACATCCCAAACACTTAACATAACCTTGAGTCTTCAAAAGAAATGCCTGCAAATGCCTGCACAGGGGGCCTGCCGAGGTCTGGAGCCCATTACAGCTCAGTTCTCCAGGGGCAGCTTATCTCCTTCTGTGACACTATCAGTTACCAAGGAAAGATAAAGGCAAAAGTCAACTGCCCTACCCAGCGGGAATGGACTGGGTTCAGGAAAACTGCAACAGGAGTTGGGCTGGGGCTGGGCCCGAGAGGATAAGGTTGCCAGCAGGCGAGGACTAATTCACATTCAGATGTTAGTGGCTCTCAAGATGAGGACTGAACTGGACATCCTGCTTTAAGGAAAATACTTCTCACACCCTGCAGGCAGGGTTTGAAAATAACCTATTCCCTCTCTACTGAGTGTAATTAGTACTCTATGTTGCATTTTAAGGGAAAGTTCTTTTGTGTCTGTAGTGGCCTCAGAAGTTAATCACATTACACAACAGTGTGGAGAACAAGTATCTTGAAAATTATTTATTCCTTCCCTGAAATAAGAGCTCCAAGAGGCTTTGACATTGATAAAGTTCAGAAATGAAACACTGTCACAGAGTTGAATCTTCTCATTACTTTGCTAAAGACTATGATTCAGGATAATGATTCAGTGCAAAACACATTTTGTGAATCTGAGCCTCTACTTTCTACTATTGAAGAATAAAAGCATATTCCACACTGAAGGTTTGCATTCTGCCAGTCCTTAGAGCTTGGAACTCAAAGGAGCACAAGTTCTAAATCTGACGCTTTTGCTTTCAATATCTTCTCTTTCATATACTGAGTATACTTACATTTTCTTCATATTATTTTATCATTTGTAATGATATGAGAAACTTTCTTTTGAGATGAGAGGGACAGGAAGAGAAAGAGAGAAGGTACAAGTGCCGTCCTTCTGTGTGGCATACTTGCTGCGCTGAAAGGCAGTGAATAGGCACCTGGTTTCCAGTCACTGCTCACCAAGATAATAAATACAGTTCAATCTCCAAATTAGACAATTCACAGCTTTTGTTATTAGTCCTGGAACACATCAACCTTAAGAGGAGACAAAATGGCAAACTTATATTCACATGAGTGACCATGAGTTTCAAGCATGAAGCTTGATTTCACTTCAGTCTGCCTTCCTATCTCCAGCAGGCTGGGGAAGAGCCTCTACTTGCTTCTCCCTCAGACACAATCTCAGGGCTCCTCTTCATCACTTAGCCCCTCTGGGCTCAGTTTCCTCACAAGTCAAATTCGTAGATTAGGCTACATTCTTGCTCTAAAATTCTGAGTAACTCTGTCATTGGGAAGGAAAAAAATAATTCCAAATAACACTGATTGGGAAATAGGAGATCAGGATACTAGAGTTAGTTCTGCTAATTAGCTGTTTCTTAATATTCCAGAGACTTTGTTTCTTTCTATTATTTCCCCAAAAGGAACAGATATTCATTGCGGGAAATTCAAGTATAAGAAAGTAAAAGTACTTAGTTAATAAAATAAAAGTGAAAATTCTTCCTCATCGTATAATCCTACTCCCCAGGGGGAGTTAATAATTTAAAACTCTCTTTCCAGAACTTTTACTATGTAAATGTATACGTTTATAGTTTGGATTTTTGTTTGTTCACGAAAATTGGATCGTGGACACGCATTTTCCCTCAGGGAATCTTTTCTTTTTCAACAACCTATCATGCATCTCCTTCCATGCCCACACACACAGTTCTACTTCATGGTTTTTAATGGTCTCACAGTATCCCACAGTACAGATACACCATTCTTTATTAATGACAGACATGTTCTCTTCAAGTATTCATTAGTGCAAATAGCGTAGCAATGAAGATCCCTGAACCTGCATACTTGTTTTGAGTTTTCTGTGGGAAAAACTTGTAGAAATTGTCAGGTCAACGGGTATGTGAATTTTACACTTAAATGATTACAGCAAATTGCCCTCAAAAAGATCTTATGACTATATCTTTATCTGAAAAAGGAGGAAAGAAGAGATGATCCTTTTCCAGTCTTTTTCCAACTGAACTTTAAACTCAATTCAATAAAGCAGCTTTTAAAACCAGAGTCGAAGTTGGCACAGCCCTGAAATCCAGTCTGCTTTTAGCTAGGCCACTAACTTCAAGCTTTTTCTTCATAAGCAAGTATTAAAATGCTGTTTTGCTTTGGTCATGGTTGCCAGACTGACAGTTTTTTCCCCTGGTAATACTAGCCATAAATGAAGGTCGCGCCGTGGGTAGGAGATGGATGTCCTGGCATTTGATGTATCATCACTTTCAAATTATATTAATTTAAGGGACAACATACTCCTTTACAAGACTGGTTCTCAAACTTTAACAGGCATCAGAATTATCTAGAAAACTTGAAAACCCAGACTGCTGGGCTCTACCCTCGGAGTTTCTGACTCAGCAGGTCTGGGATGGAGCACAAGAACTGACATTTCTAACAATTTCCCACGTGATGCTGGTATTGTCAGCGTGGGGACCACTTTTCTAGAATCACTTCTTTTCAGAACGCTCTTTGACTATTGGGCATAAACCTGAGATGAGAGGACCACGATCTTACTCTGGGTAGACTGTGATTTACAGGAGTCTGAATCACAATCACCTCAATTACTGTAATAAATCTTCTTTCTGTTCTCCTCACTACCATGACAAAGCAAGTTGCAAATTCCCCACAGATTGCTCCCCAGAGTTACCTCTTCTTTTTTTCTTTTTTTAAGATTTTATTTATTTAGTTGACAGAGATCACAAGTAGGCAAAAAGGCAGCAGAGCTAGAGGAGGAAGCAGGCTCCCTGAGGAGCAGAGAGCCTGATGTGGGCCTGGATCCCAGGACTCTGAGATCATGACCTGAGCCGAAGGCAGAGGCTTAACCCTCTGAGCCACCCAGGCAGCCCAGAGTTACCTCTTCTGCCCCAGACCTATTCTCTGCACAGAACTGGTACTTAAAATTCATAAAAACAACTACAAAATAATTGCACCTCTTTCTCCCTCTTACAAAGGAAACTTTGTTGAGCAACTGTTACTGGTAGGGACACCGGTTATTTAAGGCCTTCAGTTTAAGCTAATCACCAGGTGCTTATCGCCACTTATATTACACAAATCAGACAGACCAATTTAGCTCTCAAGTGACCCGAATTATAAAAGCAAGTATGAGAAAACCAATGGCACATGAACTTGAACCTTCACTTTGACTGTATGCAGTGGATCTACAGAGCACTTCCAATGGAATTTGTGTTCTACATCCTGTATCTAAGAATGAAAATAGTCAAGTGTGTAGAGGTGGGAAATTGAACAAACGTACAAATGAAGATTTACATATTCACGACAGGATAGTGAACGCGAATTTTGTTGGAGTGGGGAAGGAGGGTTATAGGAACTACTGTTATCGAAGAGATACAGCCAAATTGGTCAGGATGCAGTGTCAAGCTACAGGCTCTTCCACCAGTCAGTTGTGACAGACCTGGTTCATGGCATGTTTTAGGACTGAAGTCATAGCATTAACAGCTGGATCCATGTTAGAGAGGATAATTTAGTAATTAACAGGCCGAAGGGCCTGCTGGGAAGGAAAAGAAGAAAGATGGGCAGGAACAATGATCCTGGAACAACTAGGTCCAATCTCAAACTACAGAAAGAGGAAGCCTCACTCATTCAGACCATCTTAATTTTGACTTTGTGATACCTCTGAGTTTTTCACTGACACCCCTGGAGGGGGCTTGTTAAATAAATCAGTGGTGCAAAGACTAGCAGAAGGGCTATTTAGGGCACACTCCTCTCAAGTCCTTCCAAAGAACACATGATGTTACTATTTAAAACCATGCCCCCACTTCCAACCAACATCTGTTGAACACTTTATATGAAGAAATCTTTATTTTTTTAAAAAAAAATTATGATTTTTGGAGTCTCTTAAACTCATAACTACCTGTCTTATGAGTAAGCAAAAATCAGATAACGTTACTGAAAAAAGAACAAAGGGGTTAGGAACAAGTGATAAACAGGTTCTAAAATTCCTTTATAAAGTATCTAGGAAGACTTCTCCAGTTATATAGACACACGAGATATATTATGATCAATCTGTGAATGTATCCGTTCATAGAGAAAGTGACTGGCATGTTTCCCATGACACTTCAGTGTATCAAGCAAGGCTCCTCCCAGTCTAGCCAAGCCTTCCTTGGCTCTGTCTCTGCAGGATCCTCTTCTGCCACATAAGCGCCCACCACCCTCCAGACACCCCACCTTCTCTCTGCCTCTGAGCCTTTGGACATGGAGCCGAGCTGCCTCCTCCACCTGGCTTCAACCTCTGTCACACTTGTCTGTCAGGTCTCAGCTGTCTCCAGAATCTTCCCCGGCACCCTCCCTGGGAAGAAAGGGTACCTCTTCCTCCAAGGGCTCTGTGTCTACAGATCTGCTTCAACTGCAGGCCTCACCAACCCATCCTGCGGCTGGGCTTGCCTCTCCCATGATCTAAAAGAGGGCCTGGCCAACGTGCCCTGCTCTTTCAGGGAACTGCAGAGCACGAGACACACTGAGTTAGTGTTTGCTGAGTGAAGGAGTTACACTGGATTTGTTTATTAGCTCCTTAAAGCATTTTGAAAGATTTTAAAGCATGTCCTACTCCAATAGTAACTTTTTAGTGTTTGGAATTTGTCCTTTATTCATTAGGAGGCCGGGAAGATGTGCTGTAGGATCTTTTAATTCAATTTCCTGTTGCACAACTTGTTTCACCTCATATAGTCTCATAAATCTTAGATAAAATTAGGCTCCTATGGGTTAAAGGATACCACAGCAATCCAGGGTCCTGTACACTGGGGGCATGTGGTTTTGAGGGGAGACCTGGACAGAGCAAGAGAAGCCCAGAGTGAGGGAGTCCTGTGCTACCTGACCACTCTGAGAAATGCTTCTTCACCTTCTCAAGGCTTGTTTTTCCCTCCTCTAAAACAGAAATGTTCTACATGTGATATATCTATCACACATACCCATTTTAAAGGGTAAAAATGACTTCACAGGACTGCTGTAAGACTACAGAATGTATATAAAAACACTCTGAAAACTGTATCATTCATTACTGAATAAATGAATAAAGCTATTCATTTGGATTTGGGCAGAAGAGAAAGCTCAATGGAAAGCAATCTTTCTTTCCTTCGGGGCACATTCGATCATGACCGTTAATTTTTAGAGGTGATCTAGTCATTGTTTCCTGGAGGCTGTGGCCTGAAACAAAACAAAAAGCAAAGCTTTTTGCCAAAGCTTCTTAATTCACACAGCCAGATACATTACTTTCCTCCTGGATAGTAATTCACAGTAAGCACACACTAGAAAAGCCCCAGTTTTAATGGGCAGAGGAAGCACACCTACACTGTCCCTCTCTAGTCTGCTAAAAGACAAGCGTTACTGATTCCTTCTTCACTTTCACAGAAGTGCTAGGCAGAGGTGCTATAAAGCCGTAATTATTCTTGCAGCAGTATGAGAGGTACCCAGGCTTTGGCAAGGTGTGGTAAATCTGGCAAGGAAGTTCAATTTCCGTAACATTGTTTCCAGCCCAGGAAATTTCTCAGGTGGCTTGGTATGGGTAAGTTGCTGCCAGTTTTTCGGGCATGGGCTTGCTTCTCTTGGATGACATCATTTGACTGAATTCCTTACTCTGCTTGCCCCATAGAAGCCTCTGCATTCAACTGGTCTCTATTTTTCTCCAAGACCTCATATAATCCCCAGGATGGCTATGTCTCTGAAAGCTTAATATGGAAGACCTCTAATTCACGTGATGAACCTACTTGACTATCAAAAGAGCGAAAGCATTTACTAATGTATAATTCAAAACCATTATACAATGGGAAGACTTTCTGATCACAGTATCATAATTACTGAGAAGAATGGTGCATATGACTGCACCCTTAGGTCACGTAACTCACACAGTACGGAAGTACTCCATTAAATTTGTTCATATGGAGGTCTAAGAACTGAGATCGCTGAAAATCAAATGTAAACTTTAAAAATGCTCTTTTTAAACTATGTAAACTTTTCTCTAACTTGACCTAAACAGAAGAGAAACTGACCAGGTGGAACCTGTGTTTTTTTCCAAGCTAAACTTTCTGTTACCCTAACTCAGGGGTTGAACTCATTAATTCTCCTGTTTCCCAAATTACAGTATACCTAAAGGGTCTTATCTCCTGAAATATAAATTAGTATAGAAAATTCCAAAAATTTTGCAAGGAAGTCTTTTATTTATGCTACATGGCCCATTAATGGTAAACCTTACTGCCTTTAGAAATCCTTTCTGGCAAAGCGAGGTCACACGACGTTGTAGATTTCCCTGGTCTTTGAATGCTATGATATACACACAGCCACACATCCGCTTCAATACCTCTACCCATTATTTTTTGGATAATCGGCATTTGTGGTTTTTGTGAAGCTCTGACACCTAATACGGTTTTACTGATCACGCCCAGGCTTTTGATTTGAACTAGAATGTGGCATTTACTGATGTCTGAGGTACATCTTTCTCCTTCTCCAGGACCAGGGAATCAGAATCGTATCCCGTAAAGCCATCAATTTCTTAAGTGTTTGAACCAACGCTCCATGAGATCATGTAGAGAAACAAAGAGGAAAGAGGCAGAGTGGGACAGGAATGCCTTTCGTTTCTCTCCTCACTAGGCATGGGGGATGGGAAAGCTGAGGATACCTAAGCTCATCTCATCTAGTCTCTAGATGACCAGGGGCAACAGGGGTTGTTTGGGAAAAGACAGCTGGCTGTGAAGAGCTTGAGTGGGACCGACCAGCACATCAGAAGACAGACCTGGGATGACAGCCCTTTCCTCAGCTAGTTCAGAAAATAAAAGAAAGCGGCATGAAAGCAACAGGCCTGCAAGTCACAGACACATTTCTAAATCTCACTACACCATTAACGTAAGACGCAGACCTCTGGGTGGTCAAGGAGAACACCAGGTGTATGCTTCCCTTGCCAGAGTATGACCCACAGCTTCAGTCAGATCCTGTGGTTTCATAATACTTTAACCTTTAATGCGACTGCCGAGAGCTAGAATGCCATATTTTTCTGATTTGTAATTTTAGTTGAACGCCTCTGGCCAACAAAAGTGATTTTTTTAAAAAAAATGGAAGTTGCAGGGGCGCCTGGGTGGCTCAGCTGGTTGAGCGACTACCTTCGGCTCAGGTCATGATTCCGGAGACCCGGGATCGAGTCCCACATCGTCCCACATCGGGCTTCCTGCTCAGCAAGAAGCCTGCTTCTCCCTCTCTCACTCCCCCTGCTTGTGTTCCCTCTCTGGCGGTGTTTCTCTCTGTCAAATAAATAAAATCTTTAAAAAAAAAAAAAAAAAAAGGAAGTTGCAGAAGGGATATGGTATTTGAAGCCAGACCTAAAGCAGTGATGAAAGGATGAGCTGATTAGCTCAAAGTCAGAAGAGAATCCATAAAAGTCATTATGTAAAGGAGAGAATTATACTCAAGTTTCAGAGGAGAGCCAACTGTCCCAGCAAATTTAAGATATTCAGTCTTCATCATATTCTTTCCTCATTCTTCTAAATGACCAATGTACTGCATTACTCTGTGAATTCTAATTCTTGCACTTCCTTTTCACACATCTAGGGGCGCCTGGGTGGCTCAGTTGGTTAAGCGACTGCCTTTGGCTCAGGTCATGATCCCCGAGAGCCGGGATCTAGCCCCACATCAGGCTCCCTGCTCAGCGGGAAGCCTGCTTCTCTCTCTCTCACTCCCTCTGCTTAAGTTCCCTCTCTCGCTGTGTTTCTCTCTGTCAAATAAATAAATAAAATCTTAAAAAAAAAAAAAACCCACACATTTAGTAAACTAGTCACTGTTGTGCTGGATTATGAAATCATTCATTATCAATATAATTCTGAAATATGACCTAATTGTGGAAGTAAATAGAGCATTACAGTAAAATGAAACAACTGGAGCCACGGGAACACTGAGCAAATATTTGAAAGTCCAGATCGGAAAATCTTCAGTTTCATGATCAGATTTGCATTTGGCTTAACATGTAGACAAAAGCAAAATGATAAGGCTGGAAAGCATAGACATGAGGTAGGTCAAACTCTAAGCAGCAGTGTGGAGGTCACAGAGCCTGCCTGGGAGTTCCCGACAGACACTGGAGTGACACAGAAGGGACAGAGACCCGGCAGCCGGGGTGCCCGGTACTCGCTGGCTGCCAGTCAATGGCTGAGCTGTCTACCCAACACCACTGCTGCTTTTTCTCCTCAACTGCCGGCCAGGGCAGGTGGCCAAGCTGCAGAAAGTGCCATGGGTGGTTCCCTCCGTAACCAACCAGGTTCCTCCATTGGGATTCCTTTCCCAAGTAAACTGGGCTTCGGGATTTTAAACATTTCGCATTTCCCCTTAAAAACTTTCCTCCTGAACTTGTAATCGGTGTTCTTAATTTGACTTTGCCAGATTTGCCATCTGTGCTTAAGCTTTCGGAAAATTCAGCAGTTGCCCACAGTGCACATTTTCTAGTGGTAAGGTCACCCCTCATCTCGGGATGCTTCATGTGCTGCTTACTGGGAGGCAGGAGATGCAAGTCCTGCTTCAGATGCCAATTCAGAAAGTCAACCAATGATATTTTGTGCTTTTTAATCTGTAGAGTGGAAGCAAGGACACCTGCCCTACCTAGGTTCGCTAATGGGATAAAGCAAAAGTCCTGGTATTTCTAAATGAGAACTTGGTCCTTATATATGGCAATGAATTTCAGAAGTCTCAACCTTGAAATGCTTGTGATGGGCCTGGATTTAGGCTTTTCTAAATCTCTCAATATAAAAGAATTCCCAGGAACTTCCTCAAGGGCGCCTGCCAGATTTTAACATTCACTTGTCCCCTGCAGCAAGGAAGTCAACCTGAGAAAAGCTCTGGCAGCTTCACCCACCTGGTGCCTTCACGGTGTCTCTACCTCCTTGTTGAAGAGTCCCGGAAGAGGAGAAGAGGCACTGACATTAAGCAATAGGATTCTGTGTGTCTGCAAACTGACAACTCCTGTAGGTTGTTCACGGAGAAGGGCCAAGGAATGCCTGGACTTGGACGACTGCCATCTTACCCCTAGATCATTTCTCTGCCTTTCAAAGAGATATGCAAGTTCTTATGGGCCACTCTCTCTTGCAAATAAAGCCTTCCCCTTGGAGACGTGAGGTCCAATCCTTATCTACCATCCCTGGGTATCCACAGTCACTGGCTGGTTGGATCTGCGGTTGCTGATGTGGACACTATGAGCTCCAACATTCTGTGACACAGAACACTGAAGTCATGTGGAAGAAAAGTATGGGGCTCATGTGGATTCACTTTGTTTATTAATAAGTGCCTAAAGTAGGTTTTTAAAAAATCCACGTATCACCTTCCATATAAATGCATCCATTTATAGTTATGAAGGCAAGTAGGAAATGAGATTTTACCAAGAAAATCTACAAGTTTTTCCAACTCCAGTGTTGAATAGTTCATTTGTGGTTTTACCGGGATATGCTTTACTTCAATATTCTGTTACTGGGCAGATTTTGCCGACCACAGTGTTGTCAAATGATGGGATCTTTACTACACCTTCAAATAATCAGAGAGTCAAATTTTCTCACCTTCCACTCTCTTTTGGAGCAAAGTCATCTTCTCCCAGGGCTTTAATTAATCAACGTCCCCACTCTAATCTCCCAGAATGTCAGATCTGGGTATCTCATTGCCCCCGGGACAACTCCACATCATGGTATGTTCAAAACCACTCCTTCAGAGCTGTCCCCCTTCTTGCGTCTTCCTCTCTGAATGGCAGTCCTGGCCGTACACCACCTGGCAGGAACCTTCGAGTAACCCTTGGTGCAGCCACTCCCTGAACTTTGACCTGCCATCAATACCAAGTGTAGTCGATTCTATCTTCTAACAATACCTGGATCCAATTATTTCAATCATCTGCTTTACCACTAACTTCGCTCCGGCCGCCAATATCTATTTCCTACATTATTCTAACCATTGCAATTGGTGTTCCTGTTTCCCAAGTGACTACAGCTGGGAACCTAGCAGTGTGCTAACCACTCACTAGTGATAAAACAGAAGAAGGCATCTCTGGTGTCCTCAAGAAAGGCGGAATCTGGTAGGAATGGGGTTTGATTTAGGTAGCCACTGGAGAGTCATAAAAAAAGAAAGGGAGAAAGAAAAGCATACCCACTAAGAGTTCTTTCAGAGTCTAAACTCTGTCTTAATGTTAGAGAGATAGGTTAACTCAGTGAAATAATTAGGAATAAAGAGTGTCCAAATGCTGTTTCAGGAACTCTATGTGTCTGAGCACTTCAGAGTGGAGTGAGATTAATGTGATGATTAGGAGAGGAAATTTTAAAGGAAATTTCTGTATACACGCCCCGGAGGTTTATTATAGCAGCCACTCAACAATACTAACCACCCATCCACTAGTGTAGGGCCCCCGTCCGTGGAAGTGAAGGATAAAGAACAGACAGTCCTCCTCCTTCTGACCGCAGAATTCTGAGGTCCAACACACTGGGGATAGAGTCAGAATTCAACCTCGGGCAGACCCTGCGTGTGCATTTCTCCAGCCAAATTCAGGCTCCTTCTCTCCCATGTGTCTGTTTCACACCTTCCTCTGTCCTCACAATTCCTCTAAATGCTCCCTCATCTACCGCTCTGATGATGACTGGCCTTTTTTCCCAATAAAACAGAAACGCGCCGTGGAGAACAACCACAAGCTCCCACTGCCACCTCTGTCCACTCCTTCTGTCCCGGCTCACAGACTGCCTTCTCCCCAGCACCAACGGCAGCGCCGTCTCTGCATGCCCGGCTAAGGCCAAGGGCTCTGCCTAGATCCCACTGGCCTTTGGATACACAAGGTCAAGGCCCCATGTATTGTTCTTGGATTGCTCACCAGTCACTTGCTGGGGTATTTACAGTGACTGAGGAAGATGGCACATACTCAAACATCCGGTGTTGCAAAATAAAATGGTTTGCTGTGACAAACAATAGCATAAGTACTCCCGGACTCATTTTGTTGACTCTGAGCCACTCTTCTGTATTTCTGTCTCACCGAACCGCAACCCTCTCCTGGCATTCCTTGAAATCCTGCCTGGCTTCATTTCCCCCCATAACACGTAACTCCACTGGAAGCTCTGGATGTTCAATTTATTTTGTTTACCGTTTGTCTCCTAACCACTGGCAGATAAGCTTCACAAGGGCAGGGGGTTTTGCATATTTGTCTATTGTTTTATTCCCACAGTCTAGCCAGTACCCAGGGCACTTGCTCACAATATCTGAATTAATGAGGTTCCAGCCCTGCCATTTCTGATCTGTGTGACTACAAGCAAATGAACCTCTTGAAGTCTCCCTTTCATCATTTTTAATATAGTGGTGCTAACAGTACTTATTCTGTGGGACTGTGGTGGCAATTAAATGACAACATGTGTTGAACATTTTAGGGGCCCCTGGGTGGCTCAGTTGGTTAAGTGACTGCCTTCGGCTCAGGTCATGATCCCAAGGTCCCAGGATCGAGCCCCTGGGCAGTTTGCTTGGCCCTCTCCCACTGCCTCTCCCTCCTGCTTTTGCTTGTGTGTGAATGCTCTCTCTCTCTCTCTCAAATAAGTCATTAAAAAACATTTTAGCACATTTTCTGTATGAAGTGCCCAACAAATGGCATCTATTATATGATTATTTAGAATATAATAATCAGCATTCAAGTTTACCCTAAGTTTATCTAGTCCCAAACAGGTACTTATTTGGGAATTCAGTAGACTGGTATCAAGAAAAATAAAAGGCCTCTAAATATGCTTTTCCCCTATTATTAAAGATTCCATTCAAAACCTAACCCTGACTTCAACATCCAAGTAGGCAGTGCTGATGTCTACATCTAGGTTCTATGGTTAAAAACTATGTTTAGTAAGGGAGTAATATCAACCGGACAGGTAGTTTGCACTGACTGACCATCCAAAATAGATCCCACAGCTGACAAGTGGGGGCCTCACTTCTGCCCTATTATCCGGGTCCTTTTTGCTTTCTTCTCTTCCCCGTCTGCTGATACAAAGCCAGCTACTGCTGGGATCACCTCTTCCCAGAGCTCTGGAGCTCCAGGGTGGGGTCTCTGTTAGCATAAGGGGAGTATAAAAGGAAATGTAGCAATCTGTACCTTTATTTTCCCTCCAGGGTTTAAATGGAAAAAGAGAAGGTGGGGTTCTTTTAGCCATTGTTGCTGGGATTAAAAACCTTAAAAAAATCAAGTTGGATCTTTGAGTGCATTTTCCCACAAAAGTCATGTTATATATAGTGGCTGGGTTCTATGGTACTATTAATAAAGCAGAATATTTCAGCTATGATTTCTGGGCTGCCCTGGGAACCTAACCACAAAGTGGGACCTAATTTTAATGAAAAAGTATGTTCCGAGTTCCCAGCAACCAATTTATACACCCACATTCAGAATCCAACCCATTTGAAAGGTGAGGGCTGCTAATTCTCAGTAAGGTTGACACTTTTACAAAGAGATCACAAATGTGAAAAGTTGAAGCAAGCCAAAGAGCATGGTGGTTGAGCGGTAGTTCATTTCTGTTTGGATAGCATTCCTGATCCCAGTTCTAGAATACCAGGAAATGTGTTGGGTCTAGCTCAGAGAATTTTGTGAGAATAAATGTGGTAAAAGAATGCAACACAGCCCACAGAGCCTGGTTAGTGATAATATTTAACAAAAGTTAGTTCTCTCCCCTCCTATTGGTGAAACTTCAGGAAAAACTTCTTTTTCCTTGGTTTTGTGTCTCTTCCTATGAATCTATTTTTAACACTTACATAGGGGGAAAATGCAACATTTGCCAACAGAAACCAGAAAATGGTTATTTGCTCATTTCTTCTGGCTGACACACCTTGTCTGCGAATGGCAGCTTCTCCCTGAGGAGGAAATCTTTTCCATCAAATAAGCCTTTACACTGCCCAAAAGTCCATGCCAAACTGCGAAAATCACCATCTTAGCTTACCATAGTGGCAAATAAAGCTTTGGCAGTTGGGCCAACACAGTGGGAGACCAAAGACAGACATTAATCCCACGTTTTCAGTTCGCTCCCTTATAGTCTTTATCCCAAATATACACGTGAGAGAGGCTCGCCCCTCTGGCTTATGGGATGGCTTGTTACATACCACAGTTAACCCTACCGCAAGTTAACCAGGAAGACAGCTAAGACTTATTGCTCAGGAAGAAGTCTGTGCCTTCAGTAGTCAATGGGGTTGGGCAGAGAGCTGTGAAGGTGTCTCTCCCTGATACCTCTGGCCCTGCTTCCTTCCATCTTATCTCCATGCCTTTCCTGAGAGAAGGGGCTCCTGCTCTCTAGTCATCAAATCTCTTTTGAGGAAACCTTTCTCATCTACCACCACCAATTTTTTATCCTTTGACAAAATCTGAAACAAAATTTTCCTGCTTAATAAAAGAAAACAACTAAAACTCTTGAATTAGTGCAATCTCACAGGGATTTCTAAAGCCAAAAACCTGGGACATGGTACTAGGTAGAACTGATTGCCTCAATTTTATGTTTGTATGATCCTGGACAAAATTCCTATCTTTCCTACACCTTTCTTTAAAATCTTGAAGAGTTCCATTTCTTGTTCTGTGTCTCAAAAGAATATTATTTGGATGAGTCAATACATTTAATGCGTTGGGAACACTTTCAAAGAGTTTAGTACTCTTTTAACATATCTTTAATTTTTAAAGTGTATATTTAGTGTCTGTCTAACCCTTCTCCATCCCTTTGAAGAGAATTATTTTGCAAGATACTGCATAGTAGACAATTTCAGAAGCATAGTGAACTTTCCTTACCCAATGTTTACCTGGATCTTCTGAAATAAATACTGAAAATGTACAATACCTTTTGATGCAAAATTGTTTATGTTGAACTATGCATAGAAGGAAAGATGGCGTCTAGCGTACATTTTTACAGCTCCCAATGACTGTGAAAAAACTGTGGAAAGTGGAAGTAACAATCAAACAACTGTTCGGACAAATTCATAACTTCCTCTTGACATGATGCCCTTAGCACCTTGAGCAGTGTGGACTCCTTGGTAATTTCCAAGAAATACTTTGAATTTCAATAATACATAGTTGCTTCAAATATGGTAAAGTATGAGAATTACTATAGTCTAGGGAAAATAATATTTTGGGGGATAAAAAGAAGCAACTAGTGTCAAAGCAGTACAAACCCTACAGCTCTTCTACGGAGATGACAGTACCATAGAGTATTTGAGATCACCACAGCACCATGTGGTAAGTGGCATTCAATTTTCAGTCTGTTATCTTAAAAAGTTTTAAAAGTCAACCAAACTCGAGAGCCCACAAGGACATACTGAAGCATACCAGGGCTACCCTAACTAGGACATCTATCTATCTGTTGTTTGCTCAATGTCCTCCTCACCTGGGACAGACTAGGCAAGCGGCTGTTACGCCATTTAAAGCAGGCAAGCTACTTTACCGTACCAGCTGTCAAAATTATGATTCATGGATTCCAGCAGTCCCTCCAATAAAGCTATGTTACTATCACCATCTACCCCTGCTTTTCACTCAGATCATCTAGTTTTCACACAGCTGAAGAGATGGTTAGAATGTTGGCATGTTTTGTTATTTGCTGTACTTGCCTAGTTTTTCCTTTTTTTTTTTTAAGGTTTTATTTATTTTTTTGACAGAGAGAGAGAGACAGCGAGAGAGGGAACACAAGCAGAGGGAGTCTTCCCTCTGGGCAGGGAGCCCAATGAAGGGCTTGATCCTGGGACTCGGGGACCATGACCTGAGCTGAAGGCAGACGCTTAATGACTGAGCCACCCAGGCACCCCTTGCCTAGCTTCTTATTAAGGGATGTGGTGTGGGCAGTGGGCAACCCACCTCACTCCTTGTTCTAAAGACAAAAAAAGAAAAGTATCCAATACATCTGATTTTATATAAAATAGAATAAAAAACAAAGCTTAGAAATTAGTTGACATATCCGTTGATTATATAAGTATTGCCTACTCATCATACATTTATTATTCAAGGTACGGTTGGAGAAGGCAATCCCTCTAAGGCATAAGGCTGCATATACTTCATGCTGTCTCATATCAATCAATGGAAACAAACTTCTTATCAATAATTTAGTCTTCCAGATCTTGAAAATTATATCCCCTTTCCTTGAGGAAAAATATGTAAAAATACAGTGAAAGAGCTCATGCCTTTGTACTGTGGGCTCCAGAAGCAAACCAAACCAAAATCCCTGGACAATGAGCTGGACCATTTTTCTTCAGTGGCAGTTGTTGATACAGTTCTGACAGGAGCCTTCATAACACAACTAAGAACGTGTCCTCAAAGGCAAAACTTGGCAGTTTCCAAAGTTGGTAAGACCAGTGCTGAGCCTGGAGGATGGGGGAGGGGCGGGAGAGGTGGTGACGGTGGCTTTTCAAATGCTGGTTACCTGAAATGTATTTTACCTCATGCCTCAGAAACTTGGTTCCGTCCATTTCTGTCTTTCTCATACTAGCTCTCGGTGACTGCAAATCACAACGTACATCCAGCTAGTGCGGGGCTCTGCGGAGTCCCCATTCTGAAGAACGCACACCCCCCATCCTGGTGTTTGCCCAGCACACCAGCAACTGGGGTAGGCTCCTCCTGGCCTGCTTCTGGAGCAAGACCCAGCTCAGATGGGTAGAAAGATGACAGTGCGCCCCCTTCAGTTCCCAGCAAGTGCAACAGTCCCAAGACTCACTCCAGACTCAAGCACCCGAACTGTCCATTGTGGACTCGGAATCACTTACCACCAGGGATAGAACCTCCCCGAATGTTAAATAAGGCACACAGGGGAGAAGCCCGCAGACCCAGGGTGGGCTCTGTTTCTTCCAGGGTCCAGCCCCCAGCTCTGCGCCCCGAATTTCTGAACACACAGCATACCAGAGAGACAGCCAGCCTGATCGAGCACACAATCCTTTCTCTTTCTCGTTGGCTCGGCTGCGGCGGGTGCACACCGCTAACTCTGCAGCCACGTCCAGGGGTCCACGCCCCGCGCTCCGGCTAACAAAGCAGCTACCGCGGGGGTGGCAGGGGCGGAGCTGCGGACCCCTACTTTACCAGCAAGCCTTACGAGTCTAACAACTGCCTACGACGGCACCCTGGTGGGGGAAAGCCCCCAACTGACAAGCAAATTATCTCTGAATGGCGCCAAGGTAGGGTAAATTCTCCCAAAGAAAGGAGTTAGGGGTTGAGAGAGGCAAGGGTGCAGTGCCCGGGTTTGGCTCCTGATGGATGGACCCTATGGGCCCTTCCCCGCTAGCCCCCGCCAGCTGCCAGGAATGAGGTCATCCCCTCATCCCTTGTTTTTTCTGCCCTTCCACAACAAGTTTGATTCCCGTGTGGCTGGGGCCACATATAAGTGAGGGATGGGGTCAGAACAGTTTTTGAGAGAAGGAGGGATCATCCATGGCAGCAAAGCATCCCCAGTCCCGACCCTGTTAAGATGAAACAAAATTCCCATCTGGAACTGTTTTCAGTGGTTCCTGCTCTGATCCGGCAAGGGGAGGGAGTGGGCTCTGCGAAAGGACCCTCCTCTGGTAGAAACTTTGCATTTAGAAGTTGCTCGATCTCTCGGCTCCCCACCCCCTCATCCTCTTCTAAAACCCTCCCATCCCAGCTCGCCTACCACCCCACACCCTCCGCGCCCTTTAATTCATACAGTTCTACAATCCGAGGGGCCGACTCCCCCGCGCCTACCTCGGGTCTCAGGGCCGCACCCCCGCTGCTCTCTAACTCCCAGTCCTGCGGGCTCAGTGGGCTGTGGCCACAGGCAGGTACCAGCGCTATATACCCAGCAGCGCTGCTCCGCTCCGTGACTCAGTGAGTCTCTGAAACGCGTCCATCTGTGGTCCTTCAAAATAAGAGTCCTCAAAGGAGGCGTGGCGCGAACCGCAGCTAGCGGCCCCCAGGTTAGCTAAGGCTTTCCCGCTCCCTTCCTCGGGCCGCGCTCCGCCCTTTGCATCTTTCGGCTGCCGGCTCAAGGAGCAGCAAACGACGAATAGGACTTTCTTGGGACTTTTAGGAAGAATTGATAATGGTAAAGGATTTAACTTTTCCCCCCCCAGGCAAGTGGAAATGTTGGCTCTGAGGCAGGATGATTTCCCCCCAGTTTTTTATTGTGTTTTTCCTGTACAGACTAAAAAGATAAGTTTAATGACTCTGACTCCAGGGCAACATTCTTGGTACCTGGAATGGAAGCCAGTGGTGGAATGGTAGCAGCCCCGAAGACCTAAGACTGCGGGGTTGAGTCTTGGGATGGGGGAGGCCCAGTTACTGTGTGCTACTCAGCTTTAACTGGGGCGCTATGGATCAGCAGGTAGGTAAAGCCCGCCCAGTATTTAAATAAGAAAGTGCAGACAACCCAGCCATACACTCCCTTTTTAAAGTAAGAGGATAATTTCTAGATTTCCATTAACTAGCTTACTCTAGTCTATCAATGAGTAACTAAATTTAGGAGCCCTTAGGGTAAGAATTGTAACTCATTCTGATTTAGCAATATTTTAGGAACACGGTCCTTATCTTGTCTTTTTCTTCGGTCACAAACTACGAGGCTCTGAGTCACTTGTTTTAACCTACTACCTGGGGATGTCTGTTCAGTGCTTTAAAGTAGGAAACGGATGTCTTAATTCCTGAATTAATTTCCTATGTAAAATTTGTGATTTATTGCGGGCCTGACCCTAAAGCCAGATCAGCAATTTTTCCTTGCACCAACTCAACTAAGGACACCTTTGCTCCGTGCATAATCCTTGAGTGTCTAGGTTAGCATACTATCCCAGTTATTTCTGTCCTATTATTGCTGAGGTGTATGAGACCAATAAAATTTCTTTTACATACAATAAATTGTCGATAAAATAACTGAATGAATGTTACCTAACATTTGTTGACATCTGTGTGCCAAGCCCTTTCAAGTAAATGCCAATAATGCCAACTAGATTTTGAATAGCCAGTGGACCACATGTTCAAATTGTCTAGTAATTTTATCCCTACCTTTGTTAATATTGAACAACAGGGTTTCTAGGTTCACAGCCCTGAGCCAGATACCCTCTCTCTGAAATATCTTTATTTCTAAATTTTAAATGTCTGTAAAATATTCAAATAAACCCAAAGTGGATGTTGCCCTATAACTCCACCAGAGATAAACATTGTTAACAGCCTGCAGTCGTTGCTTCCAGACTTTTGTGTGTGTATTTAAACAATAATAAAACAGAGATTAGATCATCATTTACATATGATTCTGTAACCTCCTTTTTTTTTTAAACCTATAATACAGTGTAGTCATCTTTCTAGGCATAACACAAGGCACTACCCTCTTTTCAATTTTTGAGAGGAAAAGCACCTAAAAAAACCTCAGTATTTCACTTGGCCTTTCTCTGACTTTTTAGTTCGCTCATCCCCATGTCAAATGGCCATCAGGGCGCCAGCAATGACATCACTTGGTGCATCAGGGGATTTGCTTGCAGGCTGCAGTGTGAGAGTGAAGAAAGAATTCTAAAATGAGAGTTAGGATTTCGGAATCTGTGCCTTAACTGCAGAACTTGGGTTTTCCTATTTACACAATAATGGGATTAATTTGATGAATTTTAAAGTTCTTAAATTTTATAATTTTATCATTTCGGAATCCATTCCCAACATGAACACAGAAGGAATAAATTAGATAAGCATGGGTTCCTACCACTGTACACATTTACCCACTGTGGGAGGGTGCATAGGGTGGAACATACGGGTTGATTCTCTGCAAGAAAACATCCAGTTCCTTCACTCTTAAGAGGCAGCAAAAGCAGGATAACCCCCTTAGATTTGCCATCTCTGCCTTATTCCTTCTATAAGAGCCCAGAAAGTAGCATTCATGGGACCAGTTTTCCCTTCTCCTAGCTCAAATCCAGAAGGATTTGAGGAACTAGTACAAACCACTGAATATGTTAACGCTTTCAACATTTAAAGTTTTTATGTGTGAAGTGTAGGAGACATGGATACATCTCAGCTATTGCTTTGGCAAGTTCCAGAATTTTGAAAACTATTATCAGTAGAAGCACTGATAGGAATTTCTGCCAAGCCTGAAAAAGAACACTTCATCCTCTCGTACTCACTGAGGATTCTGATCAACAACCTTCTCTTTAGATTTTTTTTCCCTTCATCCTGCCTTAGCTGAAACTTATGAGTTCTAAGGTTGTAAGGGAAGAAAAAAGGGGTAGAGAACAAACATGCAATTGACTTTTACTTGACCAGGGGCTGCACACTTGGGATTCCCTCTGGCCTCCCTGGGAGTGTTCGGCCTTTAGGACTTAAAAGTGTTTTAAGACTTTGGACTCTAGCTTCACTTTTAGCACTCTTTGGCTCACAGACCCACAGCTTCCAATATGCAAATTTAATTGGAGATGAAACAGTTTGCTCAAGGGTCTGGTTGTTTGGGAAGACGCATGGAACAGGTGAAGGTAATCCTTGAAGCCATTTTATATAGTCTTTTCATATTCTCTCAAGTGAAAAAGGCGAAACACAGGTGGTTAAAAACTAGAAAGAACAGCAAAGGCAACTAAAAACAAATGGTGTTCACTGAACAAACAAGATCTTGGCAGTGCAGCCGAATCATCGATTATATAGAGATCTACAGATGGAACTGCTGACAGGTACTACAGAGCTCTTCTCTCAGAGACGCTCAGCAGAGGGAACAATACTCTATAAATGGGTAGTAGTAGCAAAGCAATATCCTCTTACCAAATGTCCATTCAAATCATGACCACCACAGCTCTACATGGTTCAATCATGCTTGTCTAACCTATAAATTAAGGCCCAATTCTGTATTTTCGTTCCTTTCATTTACATGTAGCAATAGAAGAATGTTACTATATCTTCAGGCATTTGCTTAAAATAATATTTTAATGAAAATTACCAAAAACTTGAGATTTTCTTAACTCTTGGCTTTGGGGTTGGCACATTTTCCATAAGGTGGATTTGTTATACATGCTCCCGGAGTGATGAATGCTGTGTACAATATGTCTGGTATCAATCCAGTATAAGGGAGTATTTCCATTCATTTCTGGTGCTTCGATGTGATTTAAAAATTTGGGGGGGGGGGCGCCTGAGTGGCTCAGTGGGTTAAAGCCTCTGCCTTTGGCTCAGGTCATGATCTCAAGGTCCTGGGATCGAGGCCCACATCGGGCTCTCTGCTCAGTAGGGAGCCTGCTTCCTACTCTAACTGCCTGCCTCTCTACCTACTTGCAGTATCTCTCTCTATCAAATAAAAAAAAATTTTTTTTTTTATATAGCTCTTGCTATATTTTTAAAAGTTACAAAATCTTGGCTGAATGGACCATTTCTTCTCTCCAGATACTACTTTTGCAAAGGTTCTCAATCCCACTTAGCCAGCAGGAACAGACTAGGGAAAGAGTGGAGCAATTACAGATTTTATCTCATACTGGCTCCAATTAATATAATTGGGAAAACATTTCTAACAGTAGAATGCTTAAGATCAACTTTCTATTCCTTCATTTTACAAAGGAGTCCCTGTAAAAAGTCTTGGGCCACTTTGATTGTGGACCCTTTCTAATTAATTGCAGGATTTTCTAGGAAACACATTTGTTTCCATATCAACAACTACCAAATTATTTTTTTTTAAAGATTTTATTTATTTGACAGAGAGAAACACAGCCAGAGAGGGAACACAAGCAGGGGGAGTGAGAGAGGGAGAAGCAGGCTTCCCACCAAGCAGGCAGCCCAACGTGGGGCTCGATCCTCAGACTCTGGGATCATGACCTGAGCAGAAGGCAGTTGCTTAACCAACTGAGCCATCCAGGTGCCCCAAATTATTTTAATAAAAGTAAGGAACCTTAGGGGCAGCTGGGTGGCTCAGTTGGTTAAGCGACTGCCTTCTGCTCAGGTCATGATCCCGGAGACCTAGGATCGAGCCCCGCGTCGGGCTCCCTGCTCCACGGGAAGCCTGCTTTTTCCCTCTCTCACTTCCCCTGCTTTTGTTCCCTCTCTGGCTTTATTTCTCTCTGTAAAAAAAAAAAAAAAAAATCCAAAAAAAAAAAGTAAGAAATCTTCAAAAATGAAAATGTGTGTCTTCTCAAGAGGCTGAACACTGTGCACTATGTGATCAAGAATACAGACTATTAGTGGAGGAGGTACAGGGCAAACCTCCAAGGACAATTCATAGTTTCAACATAAAAACAAATTAATGTATTCCACAGGCCAAGAAAACTTTCTGGCTCTTTGGTTTGTACATAACTTTTTATGAAGAGCAGGGAGAAAGGATAAGGGGGAGAGAAACGGGACTGTTTGTTCTTGTGTTAAATGTGACTAGAACCCAATGGACATAAAATAGCCCATGAGACGGAGCATGACAAACAGAAGGTCTGCAGTTGTGGAATGCAAAAACAGATCATGAACTTACAAACACTAGAACAGATCGCACTTGTGAGAGCAAAGTAAGCCTTGAGCCTCCACGCAGCTCCAGAAGAATCACGGAATCTGGAATCAGAGCTAGCAGGGGCCTGAAGACCTCAGCTAGTAGAAGGGCATCCTGAAAAGGGCATGCATGGGCTTTGGGGCTACACAGGCTGGGGTCAAAGGCTGTCACCATGACCTTCAACTAACAGTTTCTGTTTTCTCATCTGTCAAATGGAGGTCAAGGAATTTACCTGGGATTACTGTTGAGAAGATGCAGTGAGAGGCCTCCTGTGTAATGCCTCACGTGGTGTTGGATATGCAGAAGGTGGAGGCTGGTTTTCTTCCCTTTTTAATGTGTACATTTATAACCTTATAGTATCTCAGGAATGTATTTTACACAATACAGTATTTAGTGAGGAACAGAGTGAAAAATAATAAACTGAACTTTGCTTTGTGCTGACACTGTGCTAATTACTTCACATGCTTTCTCACATTTTCTTTCTCGACAACCCCCGGGGAAGTATGGTTGTTACTGCCCTGCCCCCGCCTTCATGGAAGAGGAAAATGGGCACAGAGAAGTTAGGTAACTTATCCAAGGGCACAGAGTGGGTGAGTGGAGGAACAAGGACATGCATTGTTAACTCCAGAACCCAAACTCCAGAGAATATAAATTTGGACTGAAGAGTATATATTTATGGTAAGTCCATTAACAATCTCAGGACACTAAGGGAGTCATCAATAAATCAGTAATTTCTTATTGCGAAGTTTTATTCTACACAGTGTTTGTTTGAGCTGATATAGTTAAGGCAGTTTCTAAACACGTCCTGCTTCATCTGCAGAAGAATCTGACTCATTATTGAGTATCCTTTTCCAAATCAAATGAGTTATGCTGGCTCTGATGGAATCATCCACAGATTCCACGTGTATTACTGAAAAGGCATAGTTAAAAGGAGGAATTTGCCTTTTATGCAACTCTCCGGAGTTAATGGGAAAAGACTGTTATCAGTTGACTGCTTCCTTTAACTTCATCCTGCATAAGAAAAACCTTAAACTGTGTCTACAAATACAGCGACTGATAATAGATAAATACCACATCATCAGTTTAGGATTACACACTTTCAATATTTCAGATTAATCCCAGTGGCAAATCATGAAGTTATGGGTGAGGTGACACAATTTTGCCAGTGGATTCTCTTAATACTAGTGCCTCTGGTGACATCAAAATAAGGAACCTTGTGTTGCACTTCATATGGAGGGCTTTGAACGCTTCCAAAATACATAGATCAGCCATCATTCCATTGCTGCACCCAGAAGTACAGGAAGTGGAACTACCTAGGTAATGGAGTGACTGTGGGTTTGCAGTGCTTTTCTCAGGATGATGATTTAAACGCAGAGGAAGTGGTGAGCTCCAACAGGATACAGACAGGAGACCGTGTTTCCAAGTAGGAGAGATTTGGGCCTGTTTTCCCTAACTCTGAAATCTTCCCTCTACCAAATCCTTTACATCCTAAACTTGAGCATCCATTCCCTTGAATTAATAAACTAATCCTCTGGTTCGAATTAATACGATTATGTTCTCTAAAGTATTTAATTTCCCTCATTAGGGAAATACACAGGGATTTGCTTGGGTGCAGAGATGAAAAATTTTGCTAGCAGAGATCTCCACCAAACTAAGAAAGAATTGTGGAGAT
>PITA01000617.1:213521-240022 GCA_004023965.1 Spilogale gracilis
GGGTGGCTCAGTTGGTTAAGCGACTGCCTTCGGCTCAGGTCATGATCCCGGAGACCTGGGATCGAGTCCCACATCGGGCTCCCTGCTCGGCAGGAAGCCTGCTTCTCCCTCTCTCACTCCCCCTGCTTGTGTTCCCTCTCTGGCTGTGTTTCTCTCTGTCAAATAAATAAAATCTTTAAAAAAAAAAAAAAAAAAAAGAAAGAATTGTGGAGATTATTTTATAGTATATGTTTTTGACACAATAAAATGCAAACTGAGTGCAAACTGAGACTCTAGTATGGAAAGGGAATGAGACAACAATCGCATTAAATTTTCTTTTAAAATAGAAATTTAATAGATGCATTTCACAATGGAAAATTCCGTGAATATGAATCCTAAAACTCCTAAGAGGAAATATTTGGTAATAGTAATTGAAAGAATTAATATATCTCATATATAGTTTATATGCTTGGCAGTTAAAACAACTTACTTAGTAATATTGATACTGCTTGTGCTGGGCCCATTAAATAAGTCATACCATGTCGTCACGGACACAATGAAGGACTAGATTTCAAGAGATAAAAATCAAGATTTTATGCATGAGTTCATTAGACGTGAATGAGTCCTGTTGTCCCAAGGAATTGAGATCATTATTCTTATATCAGCATTATCATATTTGTCGATTTGTTTTTAGTAACCCGAGACAAAGAGGATTTGGAGGCTACTTGGCCATTTGATTGGGATGATAAATCAAGTGACTTTTCGAATTAATCTTTGGTTCAATCTCTTCTATTCAGAGAAGCCAGTAGCCTATAAATATTTTCAAATGGCCATGTCTTTCGTTGGATGTAACAAATTTTAATGAAACATGGCACATGAATAAAGTTCAAAGAGAGACAATTACACTAAGGGAAACTGGAGCTTAGAGCCCTAGTTTAAAAAGCGTCATTTCTGGGCAAAGCTGACGAAGATTCAGAAAGTAAAGTTTTTAATTCAAGAAAGACAATCATCATAAAGACTAAATTCAATCTTGCTTCCTGAAAGCCAACCCTCTGCAAATCATTATCTTGATTTTTAAAAAGCTTCATTAGAGATTAATTTATTGGTAACAGGTAGATACAAGTTTTAGTGCCACGGTTGCATTTAGTTCATTAGCTTCTAGGTGGTAACATTATTCTGTCTTCACCTGTGGGCGGCACAAGGCGAAGCCTGACATAACTTTGGTATCATTGTTCCCTTGTTTGTTTACCCAGTGTATGACACCTAACAAACCCTTGTGTCCCAGCAATGGATAAACTGGTCTTACAAAAATCGTCCTCCCAAGTTGACTCCATTTTGGAGAACAAAGGCCTAGTCTTCCGGCATCACAGAGGAATTAATTTTGGATTCAGCTACCTGCCCCGGAGTCATCACAATATGGCCAAAAGACCCTGAATGAACGGCCCTAGCAGGCATGCCGGGGCGGGGGGTGGCGGGTGGGGGGGAGCACGCACGAGGCCACGTGGTGTTACTTAAGGAGAAGGGGATTACTAATCCTTGAACCACCTGTCTCCCAGAGAGAAGCATCAAGATGAACAGAAGTTAAAAGGCAATAGCGATGTTCTTTATTATAATGAGGGTAAAAATAGATGAGGCTATTTGTGACTTATGCACCGCCCGTGTCCATCATCTTGGGCGGGGGGCAATTTATCCACTAGGCACTGTATAGCCCAGAAAAACACTTTTTTATTTTAAGTATTTTTATACTCAGAAGGAAAAAAATGAATGTAAATATTATAATGATTACTGTATAATAATGAATCTCACCTGGATGATACTCATTTCTATAACATAGTTATAAAATATAATTCTAACTTTTTTTTAATGGAGGAAGGGACACACAAAGGTAAAAACGCCTAAGGCCCATGAAGGTCATAATGCAGTTCTAATCTTAGGTGGTTGATGCTTGTCTGAACCCTTGACACTTTCCTTTCATGAGCTATTAAGACAAACTCTACCACTTGGTCTCCATTCATAGTGTCTTCTGTGCAAACTTAAATCAGTAGGTGTCACAAGATTTTAAAAGAAGAAAACACAGTCTCACATTCTCAAGCTCTTTGTAATCTAAGCGAGGAGACAAAATCAGCTGTTAACAACAGGTGCTTTGCAGTTGTTCATTCACTTGGACATTTCTTTTACGAGTTAATTACTCATAACTCCCCTGTGAACAAACTGCACATCTGGTAAAACAAAACTGCCCACTGAATGTGAATTACTGGAGCGTAGGTGAAGCACAATAGTTAATTTATTTGGATACCCTTAAAAGGCTTAACAAAAATCCCTCAAGTGCTTAGAAGTTGGACTTGCGTCTGAAGAATGAGTTAGCATCACGTTGAAGCCTACAGCGCAGCAGGACATGATTCCAAGTTCCCAGGCAGCTCCTAACACTTCCCTGGGTCACCTGCGCCCCCATTTCGACAGCCGCTCTGCCTCCTCTGCAAAATGCTCTACCTCTCACTTCTTAAGTTCCTAAGGAGTTCTTTTCAATTGCAACTCCTTCATGGTGAGAAAAGAGTTCTTTTGCTACCAGAGAAGCTCCACTATTTGGTAAAACAATGGCTAAACTCAGTTCATTTTTATCACATATGTACTTACTTTTTGAAAACTGATTTTTCCCCCAACTTCCCCCAAGTATACCAGATGGTGGCTTAAACATTTTTTTAAATTTGAGTTGTATAGGGGCGCCTGGGTGGCTCAGTTGGTTAAGCAACTGCCCTCGGCTCAGGTCATGATCCTGGAGATGCGGGATCGAGCCCCACATTGGGCTCCCTGCTTGGCGAGAAGCCTGCTTCTCCCTCTCTCACTCCCCCTGCCTGTGTTCCCTCTCTTGCTGTGTTTCTCTCTGTCAAATAAATAAAATTTAAAAAAAAATTTGAGTTGTATAGTTGACACAGTGTTACGTTAGTTTCCAGTGTACAACATAGTGATTCAACTTCCCTATACATTTTGGTGTGCTCACCACAAGCGTGGCTACCATCTGTCACCATACAATGTTATTTCAATTCCATTGACTATATTCCTTATGCTGTGCCTTTTATTCCTATGACTTACTAATTCCATAACTGGAAGCCTGTATCTCCCACTCCCATTCACCCATTTTGCCCATCCCCCATCTCCTTCCCCTCTGGCAACCATCAGTTTGTTCTCTGTATTTATGAGTCTGTTTCTGCTTTTTGTGTGTTGTTTTTTAGATTCCACATATAAGTGAAATCATATGGCATATGTCTTTCTTTGTCTGATTTAGATCACTTAGCATAATACTCTCTAGGTCCACCCATGTTGTCACAAATGGCACGATCTCATCTTTTTTTTTATGGCACCCTATTTCATTGTGCAATCACGCACGCACACACACGTGTGTGCGTGCGTGTGTATGTGTGTTTGTGTGTGTGTGTGTGTGTACATACACATTGCTCTTCCCTATCCAGTCCTTATCCATTTGTCTATTGATGGGTACTTGGGTTTGCTTCCTTATCTTGGCTATTAGATATAATATTGTAATAAACATATAGTGGTACATCTATCTTTTCAAATTAATGTTTTTGTTTTCTCTGGGTAAATACCCAGCAGTGGAATTATTGGATCATATGGTATTTCTATTTTTACTTTTTGAGGAACCTCCATACTGTTTTCCACAATGGCTGAACCAATTTACATTTCCACCAACAGTGCATGAGGGATCCTTTTTCTCCACATCCTCAATGCCTGTTATTTCTTGCCTTTTTGATTTTGGCCATTCTGACAAGCGTAGACAAAATCTCACTGTGGTTTTGATTTGCATTTCTCTGATGTTTAATGATGATGAGCATCTTTTCATGTGTCTGTGAGCCCTCTGTATGTCTTCCCTGGAAAAATATCCATTCAGGTCTTCTACCTTTTTTAATTGGATTTTCTTTGGGGGGGGTGCTGAGTTCTATACTATGCTCTTTATATATTTTGGATATTAGCCTCTTACTGGATTATGACATAGTGTTTTGATGTAAGTATACCTTGTGTAATGATTACAACACTCAAACTAATGAACATATCCTTCACCTCACACAGCTACTGTGTGTGTGTATGTGCGTGCGCGTGCGCATGACACCACTTAACATCTATCATTTTAACAAATTTCAAGTATACCAGACTTTCAACAGAACAATCTCATCAGGTCCTAAGCCCTCGGAAATGAGGCATTTTGGCAAAAGTCCCTCAGTCCCATGGTCTCTTCCTCTGTTCACTGAAGAGGCTAAACTGCATGATCACTAATTTTTTAGCTAGATGATTCTAAGATCAGGCCTAAGGTCAATCCACCCTGACCTGGGGGTATAGGGCTTTTTTGGCAAATCTTCAAATGGGTATTGGGGTATCACACATAGGAGTGGTTTTCAATGATAATCCACTGAGAAGTAAGAAAAAGTACTAAACCTCTCTTTATATTCATAGTCATCTTATCCTTTAAACTTTTCTATCTTTGTTTATATTTTATAATATGTCATAATGCAAGTATATTTCATGTTTGTGTATGTGAAATACACGTACATACATATTTGTGTATATATTTACAACACATGCATAAAAATATCTTTTTAACAAGGATAAATGACCCAAAAAACCTCATATCCCATATATCCCATGATTTTAAGGGAGGATAGAAAGGGGTTGAGAACAAATTATGTAATCAGCTCAATTCACCAGATCATGTCTGGCTAAGGACGTGCTTTAGGACTTTCATCTTCAACTTTACCTTCAGCAATGTATGGTTCTAGATATATTGCTTCAAATATGCAAATTTAATTTAAGATGAAGCTTTCTGGTCCATTTTACATACATTTGAGGAGGGATATAGAATGAGTTAAAGTGGGGCACCTGGGTGGCTCAGTCATTAAGTGTCTGCCTTCGGGTGAGGTCATGATCCTGGAGTCCCGGGATCAGATTGAGCCCCATATTGGGCTCCTTGCTCAGCAGGAAGCCTGCTTCTCCCTCTCTCACTCCCCCTGCTTGTGTTCCCTCTGTAGCTATGTTTCTCTCGGTCAAAAAAATAAAATCTTAAAAAAAAGAATTAAAATAATTCCTTCGAATTATTCCTTCTATAACAGATTCATCTAAATATTCCAGACAGTTGAAGACTTGAGAAAGCCACAGCAGAGGCCTGGAGCTCACCCCACCTGGATCACCAACTCCCATCCTGTAAGTTACAGAACAGATTATTCTGGGTGTAGCTTTATGCCTGCTATACTTGGGAGTTAGAATGTCGTATACAAGCAGAGTTTTTGACCTGCAGAATCTTTTTTCCTATTGATCTAGCAGGACCCAACCTATAACCCGAGAAAATGCAGAGACATTCGGTTTGTTTAATAATTTAAACTGGGATCCTCACTTAATATATAAGAACAGTAACATTATATTCCTTCATTGATTTATATTTCAAATTTTGTATGTCTAATACCAAAGTTTTATTCACGCAGGTAATTTTTGGAGCTCTGTGATTATCATATTCAAACTGACAAATTGCACTTGAATACCTGGCTTGTGGAAGCCCAAAGTTTTATTTTCTGAATTAAAGTGGAGGTTCTATCTCATACCTTTGGATATTTTTTAAAAAGATTTTGAGAGAGAGCATGAGCATGAGCTGGGGGGTAGGTGGTTAGGGGCTGGGGTATCGGGGGAGGGGTGAGTGGAGAGGCAGAGAGAGAGAAGCAGACTCCTCGCTGAGCAGAGAGCCAGATGAGGGCTCTATCCCAGGACCTGGAGGTCATGACTCCAGCCCAAGGCAGACGCTTAACCAACTGAGCCACCTAGGTGCCCCTTATCTTTGGATTTTTTTTTTTTTAAGATTTTATTTATTTATTTGACAGAGAGAAACACAGCGAGAGAGGGAACACAAGCAGAGGGACTGAGAGAGGGAGAAGCAGGCTTCCCGCCGAGCAGGAAGCCTGATGTGGGACTCGATCCCAGATCTCCAGGATCATGACCTGAGCCAAAGGCAGTCGCTTAACCAACTGAGCCACCCAGGCGCCCCATCTTTGGATATTTTGAAGAGAACTGTCATCTGCTTATGGTACTTTAAGTGTATCCTCAAAAGCTTTCATTGAGGTCATATGATTTCATATTTAAGTGCTCCTGCTTTGGGTCTGAATCCCAACTTGTCCCTTGCTAGGTGGATGTTTCTGGATGACTTATTCAATCTCCTTGTGCCTCAGTTTCCTCCTCTGTAAAATGGAAACACTGCTACACACCTCATGGAATTGCTGGGTGGGGGTTCACTGAGGTGTTGTAAATTAGGTGGCCGAGCGCACATGGTATTGTTGCCAATAGTTTAGCAATTTCTATTGTCATTACCAAGCAACAGGGCCACATGGCGTCACCAAGGAGTTTGAATTCCAAATGAGTAACTAGATGAAGGAAACTGTTAAGGTACCACCGTGACTAAGTCAGGAATACAGATTAAAGCTCTTTTAAACTCTTAGTCTATCAAAACAAGACTGACGGAAGTGCCACTTAAGTTCACCACAGGAAAAGAGCAAGAAGGGACGGGCAATAAAGAGAGACTTGATAGAAAAACAGCCATTAGGGACTTAAATACTATATTCCACAAACAAGTTGGCTCCACCATTAACTCACTTAGATCTTGCACAATTCACTTTGAGTCCTGTGTCTCAATTTTCAAATCTGCACTATAAGGAGCTGGATGAGATTACAGCTATCTATAATTATTATACAGTTACTATAAATCCCCACAGGAAATTCTATAAAGACAGATTTCTTTGCTTCTCTGCTTTTTGATGCCTGGGTATATAAATAATTTCTGCACTGTTCTAAGTCTCAATTAACTTTTCCCTGTAAATAATTCAAATGAGCTGCTTTAGGCAAAGGGCTTCCTAAACACTTGGAAGTGTTTATAATTATTTTCAGTAGCAAAGGGATCAAAAGTGAAACACTGAAAGATGAAACGAACTTCTCTGAGGGCAGAGATGAGAATTCTGAGCTCTCCATGCCAAGCTTTGCTACCAGGTGCCATCGGGAGCTTTGAAAAGGGGATCCCCACGTGCATGGAGTCAGTGTCTTTCCGTCTTTCAAATGGAGTCCTGCTGGTGACACTTTTGAATCCTGAACGAATTCTGTCAGCATCTGGTTACTTCACATTAATCAGAACTGGGGAGAAGTGGTCCAGGAGGAGCCTCTGCTGTTGTATTTTACCTTCTTCTCTCTCAGAGAACTACAGCAGGCTTTGCTCCTTTGCAAATAACTGACACATCAAGTCAGTAAATAAAGCAGTTCTCCAAATCACCAACTTTGGTACAATATCAGTATGCAAACTGAACTCTGTGATTTCTATCTGCTGTATAGCTCAACTCTGAAGCCTCAGTTCTTTCTTACCCTGGGAGCTGCCTCTTAGTTTTTTTTTTATCATGTTTTTTAAAGAAGTGTTTATTATGAAAATATAAAACTGATAAAGTCAACAAAAAAAGTGTAATCATAATACACTAGCATTATTATTTTCTCCAAGGTCTTTTCCAGTCTTTGATGCATAGCTACACCAGGACTGTATAATTTTATAAGCTAAATTTTCATCAACATTATATTATCATTATTGTTTTGCCTTCACAGCATTATCATTACTAATTTTAGAGGTTGCATAATATTTCATTAATTAGGAAAAGAGGACCAACATTCTGTGTTCTTTGGCTCTTAAGTTTCTTTCTTTTGAACTTGTAAAAAAAAAAAAAAAAAAGCCACAGTAGGGGCACCTGCGTGGCTCAGCTAAGTGGCCAACTCTTGGTTTCAGCTCAGGTCATGATCTCAGGGTTGAGAGATCGACCTCCGAACAGGGCCCCATGTTCAGAGAGAACCTGCTTGAGATTCTCTCTCTCACTCTCTCCCTCCCTTTCCCTACCCCTGTGTTCCTCCCCACCATGCTCTCTCTAAAATAAATAAATAAACCTTAAAAAAAAGCTACTACGGTGGACATTTTCAGCCTTTTTTCCTCTTTAGAATTATTTCCTCAGGGCAAATACCGAAAAGTAGAACTCTGGGGTCAAAAGCTGTTTGTAGAACTCCTGACATTTATTGCTAAATTGCCTTTTTTTTTTTTTTCTTTCAAGAAGTCAGGTCTTTGTTAGTGGTGATAAACATCATCTTCCTGAAGAAGGTGGTGATAATGGTGGCTTATTAAATAGGGTTTACATTTACATTTAAAAGGAGTGGCTATTTTTGGAACCAGGTTGAACTGCATTCTAAGATCACCTTGATACAGTGGTCAGTATGTTTGCTGTGGTATTCCCCATTTCTGCCCTCCGGCCTGCTCTATATGCAAATTCTTTTTTTTTAAATATTTTATTTATTTGACAGAGAGAAACACAGCCAGAGAGGGAACACAAGCAGGGGGGAGTGAGAGAGGGAGAAGCAGGCTTTCCGCTGAGCAGGGAGCCTGATGTGGGACTTGATCCGAAGGCAGCCGCTTAACCAACTGAGCCACCCAGGAGCCTCTATATGCAAATTCTTCTATTTCCTATTAAGCAGTGTTCTGGTACTTCCTGACTAAACTGAGGGCTGGCCAATTGTATATTTGGGGAGCAGAAGGGTAGGTACACTCACTTGTATCCCTTAAAGTTGCTGACAATTCAAAGGTAATGAAGACTTAAACAGATTCCAGTACAAGATTTATGCCCTATATCTATTTCTGGGTAGGAACATAAATAGAGTTCTTGGTTAATAGAAACAATTTCTCTCTGTTGGTTTTGTGCATACAAAGGTGCTTCTATATTTCAGAATGTTCTGAATTCTTCCAGATCTCGGTTTTTCTCCACCCACACTATGAAAGTGTCAAAATAAAATCAATGTTAATTCATATTATTGGTAACAAATATTATTTGCCACTAAGCAGAGTCTGGGAGATGAGACTGAGAAGATTAAAACAGGCATTGACAGTTTCTCTGTATAACTGCCTCCTCTGACATCTTTAGTTAACTGTCAACATATTTAATTAGACAATATGTCTACTGGATATTTAACTTGTTAAGAGGTAAGCTTCTTCTCAATGGATACAATTGTAACTCAGTGTTCAGGGCATGTCTGAAAATGGGATTCAAGATACTTTTGTGGTTTCTTGGAAACTTGCATCATCATTGGCTACAAGTTTCATCAATTATACGTAAAAGGAACACTACAGGGTTTCTAATGTACAACTTGCATTTTTTTTTTTGCATGTTTAACAAGAAAATGCTTATTATTATGTCAGCTGCTCAAAGAGTTTCTAAACATCTCTTCAGAAACAGATCTATAAAAAGCCACCAGAAGGGAAAGATGTGTTTCACTCCCTGCTTAAAGAGGAGATACTATTTTTCCCTCTATATCTTGTGTAAGTGAAGCAAAAATCCTTTGACATTTTTCTTTGCTTATTTTTACTCTCCCAGATTGCCTGAGTCTCTGACACACTTCTATTCTGAAATCCTTCAGCGCTGACTTCCTTATTTGGTTGCTGGAACTGCTCTTTGTCTTGTTCAAACATTCTGCTAAGCTTGCAGCCTCCCTTCACCCCCGCCCCTTGCCCAAGGCTCCCCCTTTCCTACACACACACACACACACACACACACACACACACACTCACTCACTCTGGGCTGGCTTCAGCAGGTCACTGTGACTCAGCCTTCTGTTGTTCACTCACCAATCACCCATCAGTTTATGCCCATTTAAGGAGTACCTTTTGGAAATCATAAGAGACCAAAGAACTTTCAGCTGTTTGGAAAGACAGCTCTGTCGCATGCACTCGAAGTCTCCGCAGAGCATGTATTTCACACAACTGCCCTCCTCATATGGCAGGGTACATAGTTAAAAGGAAACAACCCCCAATCCCCCAAACCCTCCAGGCTGCCTAATTTCTGATTATTTTATTCCCCCTCATTCTGGCTTCTAAATTTAGCTGATAGACTGGTTCTGTTTTCTTGTCAACTTTCTCGGATCTCTCTATAGTACATGCCAAATACTCCAATCTAATATTTTAAAAAATACAGAACATAGGTCAAAATGGATATGGCAATAACACATAGAAAAGCTCTGCGTTTCTGAGTGAAGAACACACCCCTTTTCAGTAACTTTTAATTCACTTTGCTCTCTGGAGTTGAAAACAGCCAGGCATTTGGAGTGTGGAAGGCTATTTTCTGTTTCTCTGCTCAGATGTGTGTGGGGAAAATACAGCTCTCTGCATTCCCTATTTAAGAAAGAAGTTGCAATGGCCCCATCCAATAAAACAGAGCAGTGTTTCCTTACATATAAACAACCGAGAAATTCCTTGGGCAAGCACATAGCCTTTTGGTTCCTGGAACAAAGCGGATGGTGGTATTTATTATGTCAAATAAACACATCATCCACACTCTAAAGGGAAACCTGAACAATAAGCTGAACAAAGCAGTTTTCAAGGTTTTAATCCTTTTGCAATTAGCTCTTGTCTAACTCGACTGAGAAATTAAGAATGAGCTATTTTCCCAGAAGTACCCTTAGGTGATTCAATAGTAGTTTGTTCCCAACACTTGCCCCGAAAAAGAATCAGAGCTTGTTTCCAAAGGTAAGTAATATAAATATACAGGATATCCTATCGCTGAATATTATTTTTCATTTAGCCACTGAAAATAGTACTTTTCCCTCATCCATTGTGCTAATTACTGAAGTCATGTTATTTATCAGACACTGGATGGATGCTGTAGCCGGCCGTGACACACACCACTGATCATTACAAGAACAGATCACATTCTATAGAAAGCACATTTTCTCCCTGCCTTGTTGCCATTCTGTCAATTTTGCTTATTTGTGTTCACCATGGTAACCAATGTGGAAATAACATTCAGCTTACCAAATTCCCAAAGTGTATTACCCTCTTATTTAGAAAAGTTTCAGACTGACTTGCATGAATTCCTGTTGATAGAAGTCCTAAATCCTTCTTGGCTATATAGGCAGGGTATAAGTTATAAACCTACTTTCAGTCATTCCCCTTGGTTGCGACCTTAGGGAATCTGGATGTGCCTAACAACATGGCTTGTGAATTCAGACTGGCTCAGGTTTGACAGCCCATGGAAGCTGTGACATTCTGCACACTCTCCTATTTAATAGGAACACCTGGCCATTGTGCAAAGAGCAAAAGGACTCTGCATGCCTGCCATACTGAAGCACGGTCACAACACGTGTCTGTGGAAAAGAAATCTATGAAAGTCTGTTTCCCAGTTTTTTAAATTACTGTTTACATTTGCACATTCATCTTGTTGTCATTAAGAAGAAAAGTGGTAGCACTCCCTGAAACATCAAAAAATCCATTGTTTTCTGGGAGAAAAAATTTAAATTGAGAACATTCTGCCACGATTTGGAAAAAACCAATGCTGCTCTCTTTCAGCCCCGTGTTCTGCGAAGCATCTTGGAGAACCACTGGCATCCAGAAACTAGCCCAAGACTGTGCTTGGAGACCTGTGTTCTCCTGCCAGTTTTGTTGCAAAGCAGCTGTATTACTTTTGAGTAAGTCATTTCACCCCTGTGAATCTTACTTTCCACATCTTCAAAAGGCAGATAACTTTATTTTTTTAGAATTTACTTATTTATTTATTTGACAGAGAGAGACACAGCGAGAGAGGGAACATAAGCAGGGGGAGTGAGAGAGGGAGAAGCAGGCTTCCCACTGAGCAGGAAGCCGGATATGGGGCCTGATCCTGGGACTCAGGGATCATGACCTGAGCCAAAGGAAGGTAGATGCTTAACGAATGAGCCACCCAGATGCCCCTTTTTAATTTAATTTTTTAAAATAGGCTCCTTACCCAGCACAGAGCCCAGCGTGGGGCTTGAACTCATGACCCTGAGATCAAGAGTCAGACACTTAACCAGCTGAGCCACCTAGGCACCCCTAGAATGCAGACATCATTTTAAATCAGAATTCCCGATGTGAAGACAGTTCAACCCTCCCCAAAAGACTGGCAGAAACTGTATATTTGCTTAAGATAGACCATTTAAGATACTACTTAATGAATTTCCACCTGTATTGCCCCCTCCTTTGCTGGGAGACACATTTGGTGCATAGTTGAGAGATGAAATGTGAGTTCTTTTTTTTTTTTTTTTTTTTTTAAAGATTTTATTTATTTGACAAAGAGAAACACAGCCAGAGAGGGAACACAAGCATGGGGAGTGAGAGAGGGAGAAGCAGGCTTCCCGCCGAGCAGGGAGCCCGATGTGGGGCTTGATCCCAGGTCTCCGGGATCATGACCTGAGCCGAAGGCAGTCGCTTAACCAACTGAGCCACCCAGGCACCCCGAAATGTGAGTTCTTAACTGAAAAAAAAATCAGGAATTACCAGATTAAAATAATTTCTAATAATTTCTACACTCTGCACCTTAGAAGGAGAAAGCTTATTGGTTCTTACATTTTGGGTTTGTGGCCTGCACATTAGTGATTCCCAAATTCAGGCATAAATTTGGCTTGACTTAGACTGACCTTTCTCTTCATGTTCTTGGGATCACGTATTTTGTGAGACTGGTTTGGAAAGTCTAAAAAATGCTGGCAAAACCTATTATTGACAGGCTGTGAATACATTTTTTTGTTGTTGCTTCATCCCACACATTCTCTACTGGATTCAGAGTTCACTTTGGCTTGGCTCTTTCTATATCCCCCCTCCCTTTTGACTGCTGGGCTCAGGGGACACCATGAGAGCGAACTCAGAGGTGGGAGAGATGGTTTCCGATCTACTCATTATTTGATTATAACAATAGCTTTTAAAAAACTGAGAGTGATTTTTTTTTCTATAGGGAAGTCAAAATATTTATATACATTAAGTTTACCATTTAAAATATATCTCATTGGGCCTCCCCCTCCCACCAGGTGGCCTAGTCCGTTGAGCGTCTGCCTCTTGGTTTCGGCCCAGGTGGTGATCTCAGGGTCATGAGGTTGCGCCCCACATCAGGCTGTATGTTGAGCGCAGTCTGCTTGGGATTCGCTCTTCCCCTCTCCTTCTGCCCCTCCCACTCATGCTCTCTCTCTTTCAGATAATCTTTTAAAAAATATGTATCTGATTATGCTTTTAATTTTTCTTTTTTTTTTAAGATTTTATTTATTTACTTGAGGGAGAGTGAGAGGGAGAGAGAGAACACAAGCAGGGGGGCCATCAGGCAGAGGGAGAAGCAGACTCTCAGCTGAGCAGGAAGCCTGATGTAGGGCTTGATCCCTGGACTCTGGTATCATGATCTGAGCCAAAGACAAACATGTAACTGACTGAGCCACCCAGGCACCTCTCTGCTTTTAAGTTTTCATCCTAAATTGATTGTAACCACCTTGCTCTAAAGCAAGGGAGGATTCTCAGAACATGTCCTTCTTTTATGTTCCCTGTGCATCATGGTGGCATGTTGTAGCAAGAAGAGCATTAATCTGGAAGGGAGAAAACAATTCAAGGATTCCAATAAAATCCATAATATTTACATCATACCATCCCCTCTGTAACTCCCACAGCTCTGAATCTTTTCTTGGAGTTATTATTTATTTTTTTGTTTGTTTGCTTAAGATATTTTTTGGCTACTTTGTTCTTTTTCCCTTTTTTTTTTTAAAGATTATTTATTTATTTATTTGACAGAGAGAGAGATCACAAGTAGGCAGAGAGGCAGAGAAGAGAGAAGAGGAAGCAAACTCCCCACCGAGCAGAGAGCCCGATGTGGGCTTGATCCCAGGACCCTGAGAACATGACCTGAGCCAAACGCAGAGGCTTTAACCCCCTGAGCCACCCAGGCACCCGAGTTACTGTTTTGAAGGAAAAAAAAATGCATCATTCAGACCTTCAACCATGAGGCAGGAAATAGATTACCATTTAGGTTTCTTCTTAATGATTACTTTTCACAAAAGAAAATAAATCAGACACTAAAAGAGCTCCAGAGACAATGAGCCTTTCCACACTAGCACTCTAACCATCTATTTGCATTTACGGAGGTCCCAGAGAGCCGGGCATTCAAGCCCACAAGTGGGTGTGCGGGTTGGGAATCAGTGCAGTTTTTAGCCTGCTCTAATTTCCACACCCATATTTATACTCCAGCTCTTGATGGGGGGAAAAGGAAAATGGTTGCCATATGCCTCCCCACATTAGTCCCAAATGCAAAAAGAAACACACACCTAAATCTTCATTATACAACTTCAAGCAAATGTGAGTATAATTAGAAGCAGATTCCTCAAATTTGACTCTGAACCTAAATACTCATCAAGGAGGCCTAATTGTGAATATAACATGCTCATAACATAACGTAGCATTATAATAGCATTGAACTACTATTAGGAAGAGCTGCAGAGATCTCCCCTGAACTGGAAAAATCTTTGCTAACTAGCAGGCAGGACACAGAGTGTAACTTAAATTGTTACCAGCAGTGTGTTGGAAATGTAGTCTCCTCTTACATCTGGCCATGACTCACGCTGCCATCCTGGATGCTTCGTTGCTGAAATTTCAGCCAAACCCTGTTCCACAGACCCTGCCCTCTTCGTCTATCCAGGCAGATCAGCTCTCTATCTGACACATTCTGTGATCAACCACGAGAAGCCCAAGAGAGAGATTCTTAGGGACACAGTGCCCTGACAAGTGAACTTAAGCTACCACCTTTGTGAAATGACCAAGAGCGAGGAATCTCAGCACATGCTGGATACCCCTTACTAATGGTCTGTGCGTGTATCTCTAAGGAGGTGAGATTTGGACAAAGAGGGTCAAGAGTAATCCCTGCTTGTCTCTTAACTGGTTTCAAGCCACAGCCGGAGGTTAGTGTTCTGTGAACCTAGGTCTGGTCTTTGTCTCACCAGTCTAACGGAACAAGGCGAGTTTCAGGAAGTCATTCATAGGCATGTATCTCATCTGTCATCATAGCCATGCTCACCTCATGCTCTTCCCTTCCTTTTACTGAAATACGCTTTTCCACTCTTTGATGTCCTACTTCATGCCTCTGGCGTTTTCCACGTAGTCCTGCACACTTCCTGAAACAGCTCTAGAGCAACCGCCCTTATCTCATTCAACAGATCTTCAGCAAGTAGATTAGGGTAAGACTATCACCTTCATCCCCTCCTTCTATTTGGTTTTCATACTTCTGCTCCAAACCCCTAACATCCAAAGCTGAAATATCCTTTTCCCCTTAAAATCTTTAAAAAGATATCCTAAATTTTAATTCTAAATTCTAACATTCTAAATTTCCTGTTTCTCTTCAATAGGCTCTTTTGAATACCTATTGGTTAAAAAATATTTCCCTATCGACTGATGACAAGAGTGGATCAAGATATTTATCTTCCCTTCCAAGTAGACACATATAGAATTCCACTCATAGAATGCTAACCTAGAAGAGAAGGGACGAGAATGTGTTGAACTCAGCACAGCTACTACGGGAATAGAGGGGAAAGGCCATCCAGGACGACCTGAAAGGCATCCTGGAGAATATATGCAGGAAGACACATTACATTTTGTTAACTGAACCACAAAGCCAACCAATTGTGCCTTTTTCGGTTGCTTACAGTCTTTTATTTATCTTGGTGCAAAGTTGATTCCTTAAAAGATTCCTTAAAATTCACTGTAATATATGTTGTTCTCCTCAAGTCACCAAATCTCTCCTGGTCTCTCAACACCTATTCCATCTAGGAGATCACTTAATTATCCTCTCCTCAACTTCTCACTTTGGAGGGGAAGTCCTCTATTCCCTTGAAATACTATCCAAGCCCCTGGGGCAGCTGGGTGGCTCAGTTGGTTAAGCGACTGCTTTCTGCTCAGGTCATGATTCTGGAGACCCGGGATCAAGTCCCAAATCGGACTTCCTGTTCGGTGGGAAGCCTGCTTCTCCCTCTTTCAGTCCCTCTGCTTGTGTTCCCTCTCTAGGTGTGTGCCTCTCTGTCAAATAAATAAATAAATCTTTAAAAAAAAAAAACAAACACTATCCAAGCCCCAACTGGTTTTCAAGGTCCCATTCCTTCCAGTCTCCACGGCCCACATCCAGCTGTCATACCTACTTAAACTGTCAATCTTCAAATCTCTTCCTCTTGTCAGTGGGCTCCTTATAAAACTTTTCTTATCCTAAGACCAACTTCCAGTGACCTTTGGGGAGTCTCTGAGATACTATTTTTTTTCCTCTTTCAGTCCATCACCAAATGTTTTAAAAGCACAATCTCTATGCTGCCTTCACATACCCCATTTTCATTTTCTCAACCTTGACAATCTTGCTTCTTCCCTTTGCCTTGTACTCCAAATGGCCTTTTAAGGAGGTCATCAGTAGTCACTCCCATACCAAATCCAATAGCCTCTGCCTAGGGCTCTCCTATTTAATCTTTAGCCACTTTAGGAATGAGCCTCACCCTCCTCAGAGGCAAATTCTGACCACCACTGTTTGCTACGACACCTGTTTTCCTGGTTCTCTTTTTCTACTTCTCTGACCACACCTTCTTAGTTTTATTCCCCAACTTCACTTTTTCCTGCATTTGATCCTTAAGTGTAGGCATTTCTCAAGTGTATGTGTCAGCCTTCCCCTCTTCTGCTTTACAGACTCTCACAAGTGTATTTGCCCCCTTCCACAACCGTTAATCACTCTGTCTAGGTGGATGACTAAAATACGTCTTTAGTCTCGACCTCTTCTGAGCTCCAGAAACATCTTTCCAGCCACATATTAGGTATGTCCACCAGGATGTCCACCAGCATCTCAAACACAAAGCCAAAACTGAACTTACTGTTCCTTGATTCTACTACAAGTGCCTTGGATCAGATCCCATTATTTGTCATTTGTACTCTTACAAAAATCTCCTAATTCCCCACCTCATATATCCTCTACATAGCTAATCTACTAAAATGCAAATCTTATTTTAGAATTTGTTTCATATAATAGGGTTGGTTAGCTATTCACTGCAAACAATAACAAAATACATAATAACAAAAATCATTTTCTTAAAACACTGAAACACTATCAAGAAGTAAGAATTTATAAGGGGAAATAAAGGTGGGAACACAGAGTGGTAAACAGAGTACTTAAAGCTACTTGCCCTGGGGGAATTTTCCAGAAGATAGAAAATGAGCTTCAGTTTTCATGGCTTCATAAAACAAGAGACAGAAGGAAAAAACCCAAGTCCATCCTAAAACCATAGACTCTTTCACATAAAGTTGAAACCCCTCACCAAAAGACCCTCAATTGAAGGGTATACCAGAAGTTAAAGCGACCTACCCACACATGTAAGGCCAGGGCATTACAAAGGAAACTACCTTGGTATTCAGAAATGCAGAGGAGAAAAACAGTGCTGAGAAAGTGAAATTACAAGTCGTCACTTTTTTTTCCCTTGAAGATTCACAACCCAGATTGCCATCATCAGGATGAAAAAAGAAACCCCCCCCCCAAAAAAAAACACCCCCAGGGCTTGGATTTAGTGTAAAACAGTCCCAGACTGGTGATCTCTTTAGACATCTGACAGAATAAATTCTTTCTGGAAGAAGACACCTTTATCACAGGCCTCTAGGAATTCTCACAGTTTCCTAAGGGACACCAGTGTCTTACAGTAAAAACATATACATATTGTTTATACATGTATATATATAATCTCTAAGGACACATGGAAGTACAGTACCATGAGCAAGAACCAGCAGAAATAATAGAAGTAAAAGACCCACAAACATTTCTAGTTTTGGACTCATTAGATATAGGATACAGAAAAATACTCTGTGTAAAGAAATGAAACAAATCTTTTAATTTCCTCATGCAAAAGCCTTTTTTGTTGGCCAACTAAACATTAAAAAAAAAAAAAGCCCTTTAGTTGCTCCCCATTATAAACCCTTAAAATACTCAGCCTGCTTAAATGCTCTACATTAAACTTATCTGGATGTGCTTCCTTCTAGGCATCTACTCAATTTTCAACCCCTAGTTCAGAATCCCACCTCTTCCATGTAGTCTTCTCAGATTTTTTTTCAAGGAATTCTCCCGACAGTCTCATGGGCTTACTGAAGTACACAGTAGTCTTATTACAGATATATTTTGCTTTTCTCATTGGGCTATAGGTTCTTGAAAATCTACTCAAAAAGTTTCCTTAAGAAAGATTTTATTTTGAAAGAGAAAGAGAGAGAGGCAGAGGGGGACAGAGAATTTCAACTAGACTCTACGCTGAGCACAGAGTCAATGTGGGGATCCATCTCATGACCCTGAGATCATGACCTGAGCTGAAATCAAGAGACCAATGCTGAACCAACTGAGCCACCCAGGTGCCCCCAAATTTCTCAATGTGCCACAAAAAGTATGTACACAGTACCTTCTCTACAGTCAGAAATCAACACGTTTGCTGAATTAGATCCAGTTAGTATCACTTACCTTGCTAAACAGTCCCTCACCGCTCTCAAATTCTTGAAGCACAAAGTAACATTTTGCTATTTACAGCTTTTGATTGGCCCTCAAGTATCTCTATAAAACCTTTGATCTTATCAGATCCCTCACCACTCTTTGTAAATTCCAAACTCATTTTTTAACTTGTAAGGTTTATGTTGTTTCCCCTCTTGTTAAGCTCCTCCCCTTCTGTCTATAAGGATGTTCTTATTTATTTTGTTTCTGGATCACATCATGCACTCATGCACTGCCCGGTGTTTAACTCTTGAGGGCAGGCACTGTGGCGTGTGCACTTGCATCCCCCAGGGCCAGGCACAGCTCCGACCTCATGGTTAGCACTCAACATGCCCTTCCTGGAAAGGTAAACCTGTGTGTGTATATATATGTGTGTGTATGTATGCCTGCACACACCACATACAAACATACACATCTTGTCAGCTTATTTTTTTTTTTTTACAGATTTTATTTATTTATTTGAGAGAGAGAGAGAGAGCACAAGCAGAGGGAGCTGCGGCAGCAGAGGGAGAAGCAGACTCCCCGCTGAACAGGGAGGCCTGACTCGAGGCTCTATCCCAGGACCCTGGGATCATGACCTGAGCTGAAGGCAGACGCTTAACCAACTAAGCTATCCAGGTGCCCCTCAGCTTGTCAACTTAAATAAGCTGTAAGCTCCAGGAAAATGAAAACTATTTTACTTTTTTGTATTCCTCAAATCTAATTGCTTGCTTCTTGATAAGAATTTTCCATGTTCAATGACCAGTCCTCCCAGCTGGAAGGAGACCATTTACACTGTATTTTTACTCAGGAGCAAGTGATAATCAGTGACTAGCAGCCTGATCCCATATTCAGAAAACCATAGGTGATTGGATCTCAAAGACTACACAATTAACATTTATTGAGTATCTATTATGTTGTGTTAAGACACTAGGCCAGATACAAGAGGTACAAATATAATAAAGGAGATAAAATCCCTGCTTTCAAAGATCTCACATTCTAATAGGGAAGCACAGATAAACTATGACCTGTAATTATAAGGTGGTAAATGCTCTAACTCACCAGGTGAAACAGATAAGGTCAAAGCAATTGCCTCTGTAGGGGGAAGCAGGGGGAGGCTCCCCGTTCCTAAGGGTCTCTTTTGAGATACCTCAAAAGGATGAGTAAGTAGGAGTTTCAGGGGGTGGTTGGGGGAAAGGCATTCCAACTTGGAGAAGAATTATGTACAGAGGCATAATATTGTGCAAGAGCCCTGCATGCTTAGAACTGTGAAAATCAGTTTGAACATACCCCTAAAGGAAATGTGGGCAAGTTTAAGCATCAGATTGGACCGAGGAAAGGAAAGAGTGCTTCAGGCCTAAAATAGGAAGAAAAAAATTCCCTAAATATTTTTACTTTTCTTACTCTCATCTTTGTGTTTCTTTCCAAACAGTGCCCGTGTTTAAGCCCCCCACCCCCCTTCATGTAGAGCTTTCCTCCAATCTCACGTTCTTTAGGGGAGAGGGTATCTGCCACCCATCCTATCAGAGAAAGGCTTGGTTATGTCCTGAGCACTAACCCTTAAAATGCACAGGAGAGCTAGCCTCTCACCTCTGTCAGCTAAGAGGAACCGAGCAACTCCTGGTCCTTTTCCTTCATGGAGAAAACGTGCATTTACTCACATTTATTCTGATTATATAACTTTTACAATGAAAACACAACTCAATTTAAGACATCAACAAAGATCTGATGTTGTAGAGCATCAAATAGAATATTTACCTAATCACAATCAACAGAAAAACATGCTTATTTAAAAGGGCAGGTGTGCGTATGTCTCTAAAAACAGGTATTTGTGACTATTTGCCCACTGCTTCTTGGGAATGCCACCCCAATTTAAGTTCTGGTGGGAAGATGTGGTGATGTGGCTCTCCATCCACCTTTGTCTTCAGCGAGAACCAGAAGGATCACATGGTCCCAGAGCCAGAGAATCTTACAATGAGAAGGAGCTCTAATGATTACTATAGAGAATTTTTTAAGCTACTTTGTACTTAAAGATAGCGGTTTTGAAATTCTGAAGACTGTCCTGAAACACATCTGTTTGTTGACCCTCGGCTTGCTTCTAGATATTAACCAGATCTGTGATAAACCAACAGGTTTCTGCAACTTGTGGGCAAATATGTGGGGAAGTATCCCAGGAACCTCACCACTGAATGATCAAGTACAGCATGTTAGTCTCTGAGTTAATACATTTCTAATTGGCTTCACTAAGAAGTAACATGCTCCCTTCTTTACTTCTATCAGAAAAAGACAAGCTCAGGGGTGCCTGGGTGGCTCAGTTGGTTGGGCGACTGCCTTCGGCTCAGGTCATGATCCCCGAGAGCGGGGATCGAGCCCCATATCGGGCTCCCTGCTCGGCGGGAAGCCTGCTTCTCCCGCTCTCACTCCCCCTGCTTGTGTTCCCTCTCTAGCTGTGTTTCTCTGTCAAATAAATAAATAAAATCTTTAAAAAAAAAAAAAGAAAAAGACAAACTTCAAGGACAGTGCTGTTTTCCGCAATCCTCATCAAAGCAGTATGTATGTCATTAACACACACTGTTCCCACACACAGTGACTAATAAATGAAAAAGCCGAGGCGGTTTACAACTGTAAGAGCTACATACTGTAAATGGACAAGAAAAAGATGACAGCATATCACCAGCAGAGACAGGCCTGAACAGCATTCCCAGGAATCCTTTAAGCAGGGGGAAAACAACTCCAAACAAGCAGGCTTCGCTCCCGCACCGGGGGTAAATTAGCTTCCACTGACAGCACACGCACACCTTTTGGAGCTAAGGATTCATCCGCCAAGGTCAGCTGAGTGTTCGCTCAGGCTTTCTCTCTCTCTCTTTAACACAGGCCTTGAAGCTGTTCTTTAAACCCTCCTGGTGACAGCCCATGAGGGATCCAAAAAGAAAAATTTAAAAATTCCCAAGACAGTTCTCCATTGGTGTAAAGAAATCCACGTGACCAGGTGAGCCAGAGAGCAGTTTCATTGGTCGGGAAGATAGATTCCTTTTGCTGATCCTGACTGTTGAGTTGTGTTTGTTGGCTTGTGTCGCTGCAACTCTTGTTAGGTGAGAATCTAGAATTCAGACACTGGGATATTCACTCTACAGAGAAGTAAAGCAGTTTTCCCATTCGGGGAGAATTCCTAGTAGCTGACTGCCGCAGGCTACCCACCACTTCCCAGATGGGGAACGGCCAGAGGGGAATGAAGGGAAGTATTGAGGTTGCAGGCCAGGAGCCAAAATCCATGCTTCCTCCTTCTTCAAGGGCACAGAGCTGGATGACTTTCCAGGGCCTCTCCTACAGTTACAACTCCTACAAATCAATAAAGGCTGTGCCAGGCATTCTCTAGATATTGGCCGTGCTGCTCATGCACGCCTTCTACTTGCACCAGAAAGTCTTGTTTGCTCAACTGGACCCATTCACAGCTGGTGTTATGGGCATAGTGATGGGAGTGGCAACAGAGAGGTCACCAGAGATCCAGCTTCTGCAAGCATGACTGGGACTTAACTAGTAACAAGAGGAGAGGGATTCTAACTCCTTTGATTATTTTCCTTGGGGTGCATAGCCTAATCTGCCTGAGGCATTGCAGGGTAGCTCACTCTCTCTCTCGCCATCTTTTAAGTAATTTTTTTAAAAAATTGTTTTTTCTATCTACATGTCTCTTAAAAAATCATTTACAGCTTAAATATTTATAAGGCAAAACACTCAAGTAACCTTTGCCCCAGTCTAAAAATAGAACAAGACAGGCACTCAGACACTGGAGAAATGTCCTGCGTGTGCTGTCCCCATCAGATCCTTGGCCTTTCAGACTATCTATAGTCCTGACTTGCAAGATTTTCCTTATACTTGATTTTAGTAGTTTCACTATTCCACGTATGCAACTCTAAACAATATACTTTGTCCCTCCCTCTTTTGAGCTTTATTTGAGTCATACTGTATGCATTCTCTTGCTTCCTTTGTTCTATATTATGTTGGTGAGATGGATCATGTTGTTTTGTTTAGCTATAGTTCATTTATTTGAATCACTGAATAATATTGAACTGAATGACTTTACCGCAATTACCTTATCTGTTCTACTGTGGATAGATGTCTGGGACATTGCCAGCTTCTGACTATTATGAACAGGGCTGCTCTGAGCATTTTGACAAGTCCCTGGTACACACATGTGAGCATTTTTTTTTTTTTAAGATTTTATTTATTTATTTGACAGAGAGAAAGATCACAAGTAGGGAGAGAGGCAGGCACAGAGAGAGAAGGAAGCAGGCTCCCTGCTGAGCGGGGAGCCCCAATGTGGGCCTTGATCCCAGGACCCTGAGATCAGGACCTGAGCTGAAGGCAGAGGCTTTAACCCACTGAGCCACCAAGGCGCCCCATGTGAGCCTTTCTTAGAGGGATATACTTAACAGTAGAACTTCTAGGTCCCAGGGTATGTATAACATTGGGTTAATCAAATGATGCCAAACTCTCTTCCAATGTGGTTTTTACCAATTTATACTCCCACCGGCAGTGTATGAAACATCCTGTTACTTCACATCCTTGCCAAAACTTGGTATTGCAGACTTTTGAATTTTTTGCCAATCAGGTAGGAGTGTAATGATATATCATTGTTGTGTTAATTCATATTTTCCTTATTACGCATGAGGTTGAACATCTTTTCATGTTTATTAGTGATTTGAATTCCCATTCCCTCTTTAGTGAAGTGGCTGTTCATATCTTATGCCATTTTTTGTGTGTGTTTGTTTGTTTAATTTCCTGACTGCCTCTTCCTTTTGTAGGAGTTCTTTATTTGCAGGAATTCTTTATTTTGTAATCTACATATTGTGGTAGAGGTCCGGTATTGTCTACAGGATTCAGATATATTTTCTACTCTGTGACTTGTCTTTTTACTCTCTTTATGATGTCTTTTGATGTTCACAAGTTTTTAATTTTCATGTATTTGAATTTATAAAACTTTTCCTTTTAGGTCTTGATTAATCAATCTGGAATTAAGTTCTGTACATCATACAAGGAAGAAATTCATCTTAAAAATAGAAGCACAGGGCGCCTGGGTGGCTCAGTGGGTTAAAGCCTCTGCCTTAAGCTCAGGTCATGATCTCAGGGTCCTGGGATCTAGGCCCTCATCGGGCTCTCTGCTCAGCAGGGAGCCTGCTTGCTCCTCTCTCTCTCTGCCTGCCTCTCTGCCTACTTGTGATCTCTGTCAAATAAATAAATAAAATCTTTAAAAAAAAATAGAAGCACAAAAGTCAGCAGCTAATATTTATAAAAGGAGGAACTTTTAAAGCAAATGCTTTATATTTTCCTCCTTTATCACAGACATGCAACCTGACTCTGATAAGAGGCAAAGAGACCACATATCTTGTTTAGGGACAACAAAGGGTCAATCTGCTAATTCTCTTAAGAAGTAGAAATATGTATGTGTCCTCGGCTCTATTTAGGAAATATACTCAAGGGTACACTAATACACACATGTATACATTACACAATGTAGTAAATTCACAAATTTTGGAAAGATACACAGGAAACTGTAACAGCAGCTACCTATGGGGAATGTATTTTTAAATCCTGTGCTTGGGGGAAGATAATATGATGTTTAAGATAAATTGCCTGGGTAATTTAATAGGAAAATTGCATCAGATAAGCCAAAATTTATTTATATATGCTCTTTCAGGAATTTATCTATCAGACATGTTGATTTTTAATTATTTCATATGTGCTTTTTCTACCACAAAAAATGCTGTTCACTTAACAAGCACAGAACTACACTGAGGTACATGTCCCTTAAGAGACAGAACTTGAATTCCAAACACTATTCACAAATTCATTATTTACATAAAAGATAGGCTCGTGCAAGTGACAAGGAATTTGCCTATATTTCAAGGTAAGTAGGAATACTTGGTTTAAAGGATTTGTTAGAAATTTTTTTAAGGTTAAGGGCCTATGATTATCTTTCAATTAACTGATTACTCTGGCCGAAGCAAAGAAGAGGGCTTTTTCTCTTTTTCTTCTGTCTACATTTTCTGAACTAAAATGTAGCTATACCAGGAACTATGATTTTTTCATGCTTTAAGAAATGAGCCCTTTCACTTCAAGTTTGGTAAACCACAGAAAGCAATGAGTTACTTTAAGTATTTTATAACTGTAGTAAATAAGTCAGAATATATATACTTTTTAAAAGCTTTAAACATTTCAGCAGATATTTACTACATGATTTAGTAGGACAAAATCAGTATATACAAAATGGTCCCATTAAAACTTTGTAAAATTATGAATTTAAAAACTTGACAGTGATTACCTCTACAGAGGTAGGTTACAGGAAATTTTCGATTTTCCGGCTTTTTTTTTTTCAGTTTCTGCAAATTTATACCTTTATCACTCTATTGATAGGTATTATGGTAGAAGCAATATGAAAATTTTAAAAATATCTTAGCTATAGTCAAAAGCTCTTGTTTCTAATACTTTTATAAGATATGAATGAATTTTATTGTATTTTGGCAATTTAGAACATTGCAAAATTGTAAGTTCTAAACCATATTAAAAAAAAAAAAACCTTCGTTTTTACTCTTTCACCCCTTTAAATATAAGTTACGTTTCTTCTAATGGTATTTTTATTCAGAGAAGTTTACCAAATAGTATCCTTATCTTTCTTATGGGGGGGGACTATTTAGATATCAATAAAAGGCTCCCTGCCTGAGGAAGGACAGATTTCACACACATTCTGGAATGTACCCCAGATTGCCTTAAACTTCAAATCCTTCACCTTTGACCCTATTTAGGGTAGTGACAGAGTAGGTAACTGGGTAGCCTTTTCATAAAAATAAGGTAGAGGTTTTTTTGCGTAAAATTTTTTTGTCTAAATGTGACACTCTTAATAAAAGTCCTCAGTTCTGATGTTATGACACTGAACTAAAGAAAAATAACCAGACTGGGATCAGAAGTTAAATTCCCTACCTTGTTATGTTATAAAATCCCATGAGAGATTTAGTGAACGTGTGATTAATATATAGGGGGAATATGCTCTGTAATTAGCAAGCGTGGAGCTGTGTGAGAGGGAGTGGGGGTGAGGGGAGAAGGGTGTTAAATACAGTTCTCAGTAAAACAACAACAAACATCTGATCACAGCCAAATCTGGAATTTGGTTGTGTGTTCCACTGTTAATATGGTCTCTGATTTTCTTTTGAATTAATCTTTTTTGGGTGAGTTAACATGAGGAGCCGTTTTACGGCACCATGGAAATTGGCAATTCTATCTGTATTACCGCCATTTCTTCTGCTTCCTCGGTGTGAAGCTGGAAGCATAAACTTGAAATTCCAACCCAATGCTCACAAATATTCTTTTCTGTCCTTAAGGCATCCATCTAACCCAAGGTAAAAATGCCTAAAATTTCCTTGGGTTAGGAAGTTATAGCAAAGAAACAGAATTTGGGGGGGATCTGATAAACTCCTTTCTAAGGAATCAAACAATTTCCTGGAAAGGATGACAATGAACAGGCAGATGAGCAGTTCTGTTTATCCTGTTGGACTGGCCAGGTGGTCTAAACATAGATTTGGGGGTGAGTCACACAAAAATCTTGCTACACCGCATTTGGTAAATAAGATTGTAAGTCAAAGACGGGATTGGTATGGTACACACACAGGGATTTCAATACAGACATACGCTTATTCAGAAGCATGTATGTGAAAGTCTTCTATTTCTTTTTCCTTGGCTCATTCGCTGCTGTCTTTTTCAATATATGTGATTTTTTTTCAGACATATAAAAATGCTCAAAATAGTCCCAGATTTGAATAAGTCAAAATCATGAGCAAAGTGATATTATTACTGTACTTAGTTACATTGTGGTAGAAAATGCAAAGACAACCCAAACTTGTTTTAGTGAGTTTCTTGGGATGTAAACTTTTTTCCCTTAAAGTGATATCCTTTGATTTTACAGACCAGGCCAGGTATTTGTAATTAAGTCCAGGTTAACTGTACTTATTCACTAGAGACCCCTCACATAGAATGAAATGTACTTTGTTGTCTGTAGCTCAGCTTCACATGACTTTGAATTATAAGACAGGGAAAGCAAAATGGATTTTCTACAGTAAATTTACTATTACTATCAAAAGAAAATGAAACAACAGTGACTTTGGACACAGAAACAACTGAGGGACTTGGAGG
>PITA01000617.1:240122-255173 GCA_004023965.1 Spilogale gracilis
ATTTATTTATTTGACAGAGAGAGAGATCACAAGTAGGCAGAGAGGCAGGCAGAGAGAGGAGGAAGCAGAGAGAGAGAGAGAGAGAGAGAGAGAGAGAGAGAGAAGGGAGCAGGGAGCATGATGCAGGCCTTGATCCCAGGACCCTGAGATCATGACCTGAGCGGAAAGCAGGGGCTTTAACCCACTGAGCCACCCAGGCGCCCCAAAATGCATTTTTATGAGAAATTTTGTAATCTCATTCCTGGCCTATGAATATTTAGAAACTTCAAGTACCAAAGTGTATTGAAATTATTTAAAAATTATAGAAGATATGCCATCTGAAAATTTAACAGCCCCCAGTGGTTTTCATCTGAAAGATGGAATCACTATTCATTCTACAAGTATTTATTGAACAGAGGCTATGGTTCAGGCTCTGGAGTACCTTCTAACCTGCTGTAACTTAGTAACTATTAGTAGCACAGATTCCGTATGCCAAAGTAGCAAAATAAGTTAACTCCTTCAAAAATTACCAGAGGACAGATAAAGCAGCAGAACTGAATGTCAGACATTAGTTAACACTGACTGATGTTTTCCTTTGCTGGGTCCTGTGAGGAATCCATCAGAAATATAGAACATGTGCTTTGCTCCTCCCGTTTTGTGGGATACAATACCTGGTCTTAAAGAAGCAATTAGGACAATAAAACAATTGGGTATTATCCACAGATTAACGATACTCACTAGAGACCTGTGAGGAACAAAATGTTCTATATTTCTTAGAGTTCATCAATACATAAACTTGTTTGTGTAAGACCACACTGATTCTCTCTTAATTATTGTGGAGGAAAACTTCAGATGCTGTCCACAGTCTGATGGTTCCAAATGTTTCTGATGAATACCTACAACAAATACCTTTTTAATTACAACAGATGTATACATATATACATACATATGATAAAACACACTTGTTTTTGTAAAAATAAGAATTTCTCAAAATTATGCCTGTTTGGACAAATGTAGTCTTGATTTTTCTATTCTTCTTCCTACTCTGTTGATTTCATTTAAAAATTGCCATTTAAGAACATTTAAACATTTAAATTGATTTCACAACAGTGGTTATTTAAAACACTGCCATAGACTATACTCCTCGAACTATGGTAAAACTGTATATATATATGTAAATGTGGTATAAACTCTCTCCCTCTCTCTATATATATAGTAGAGATTTCACAAGACCAAAAGGAAAACATTCTGCTACTGCTAATAATAATGACAGCTAACATTTTTTGAGTATTTACTACATATCAAACCCTGGGGGTTAAGTGCCTTCACATTATTACGGGATGTTAAATGGCAAATCTGTGAGCCTCACTTCTGGCAGAGACCTCATGAGTTCTGAACAACAGATGCCAGATAGATACCCCACACCCTGAAGGAAAGTGCTAAATCACCAGCTAAGAAACCAAAAGCCCAGTGTAAGGTATGTCTGGAGACTGAAAAACCAGTTCTGCCACCCATAGCCATTGACTGCCCCCTCCAGCCAATGAAAGACTGGGATCAAGGCTGCCAAAGGACAGTGTGTGTGTTTGTGTGTGTGTGTGTGTGTGTGTGTGTGTGTGTGTGTGTATGTGTTTTCAGACTCCTGCCCTGAGAGAGGCAAGGGTCACATTCCCCCACCTTCAGGTAAATGAGAGGGGCCTCAAGAGTTCCTCTAAAAGGGCTTAAGTCTCTTGGAATTTCAGACTGTGGTGGGAGAGAGTGGCACTCCCACTGACCACTGGACACTCACGTCTTCGTCCCCCCTTGGTGCAAGTAAGCCTGGAGGGGAGCCTGACTAAATCATTATAAAAAGAACCCCCTTCAAGATGACTGTTGGGCAGAATGAAAAAACCTAACTGAGAAGGCAGCTGGGCAGAGTAGGCCTCTCGAGGCCCAAAGGACAAGGCCTGGAGGAGAGGAGCCTCCTGTGTCTGGAGGAACAACAGCAGCTAGAAAATTAGGGAGCAGGTAAAGGAGGGAGACCCAGAGAAGGGAGACCAACCCTGCGCCTCCCTGACTGCCAGTGTCCCAAGTGGAGCTGGGGGTAGGAGACATTTATGGAGGCCTCAACCCAGCCTTGGACTATTGTAACAGACAAGAATTAATAATTAATTACTATAATGAGAACGTCCTAGTTCGTGATGAGAAAACTGGTATCTAAAAGCTACAGGATCTTCTGGGATTCCATCCAGTGTAGGGGAAGAAGAGAAAAACAGCTTACAATTAAGGAGGGGAAAGATTAGTTATGTCCTTACTCAACAGACCCTTCTCGTGTTCTACACAACGTTTATCGAACACGTTATACTTTTAATCTTCCCAACAACTCCATGATTTAAGTAGTCTGCCACCCACTTTCTGTGAGCAGGGAAACTGATGCTCACAGAGAGGTGAAGGAATCTCTAGTCGTGGTTTCTGACTAATGAGTAGCAGGTTCATTCCTCTGCCAGTATTCAAACCCAGGGAGTGTCACTTAAGCAGCAGCAAGATGGATGGGGTGGGGTGGGAAGAGCAGGAAGGGAAAGTTAAAAATTTTAATTAGTATACAGTGAAAGAACTAGTGCCTGTTCTCTATATTTTTTTACGTATAAATTATATATAAAAATTATGAATTATAAATACATATAAATATACAAGTTATATATATCCTGCACTATTATATATATTAAAAAATATGCCCTCCCCCATTATACAGTTTAGAATAATAAGATCAAATATATATATTTTTTTCTGCTGGATACACACACTCAATGTACTCATATAGATCTTGGAGTGGAAGTCCTTGATGTGGCAGACCACTTTAAACTCTGTCTCCCGTCCTAGGGTATAAGGGCTTACCCCTCCTCTCTATTTGGGCTACTTTTCTGGGAAAATGTGATAACCAAGAAGTTTAAATTAAAGGATGAAGGAAAGTTTCTTCATCCTTTAATTTAAACTTCTTGGTTATCAGAGAGAACTTCTTGGTTATCAGTAGCAGAGAGAACATAGGAATACCTTAAGAATACCAGGATTTGGGGTAGGTGAGGGGAAGAAGAAGGATCACAAGAAAGTCTCAGAAATTGGTGGGGGTAGGAGGGAGTTATCAACTGAAAATAAATTTCTTTCACTTGGAAATATTCCTTAGTTCTAATAGTTTCCCTTAACTCATTAAATATCACATAAAATTATTCTTACAATTTTTTTAGCAACCCTATTCTGAAGGTAATTTTTCTTACTCTCTCTTTTTTTAGTATTTTATTTACTTATTAATCAGAGAGAGAGCGAGAGCACGCACACACAAGCAGGGGGAGCAGCAGGCAGAGGGAGAAGCAGGCTTCCTGCTGAACGAGGAGCCTGATGCAGGACTCAGTCCCAGGACCCCGGGATCATGACTTGAGCTGAAGGTACAGATGCTTAACCGACTGAGCCATCCAGGAGCCCCAGAGGGAGTTAGAATAAATGCAGAGAGAACCTCAAGATGTCAGTTCTTCATAAAAGTCAATTTTAAATTTTAAGTCAATGTCTCAGAATCATAATGGAATTCGTTTCTGAAAGTGCCAAGTGTGTGTGTGAAAGTTGATCTGAGAATAAAGAGGAGAGAGAGAGGCGCACTCAGTATATGTGTGTGTGTGCATGTTGATCTATGCATACTAACAGATGCAAACACATTTTAAAGGCACAGTAATTAAAACAGTGTGATACTGGCTCAAGGGTAGACAGAGGTCAGTGGAATGGAAGAGAAAACCAGAAACATCCACAAGCATGCAGAATTTAGAGAAAGATAAAGCTGCCATTTCAAATCAGTGAGAAAGTATGGATTATTCAATAAACCACAGGAAATAATAAATTTCAATCTGAACCTCACACTATATGACAACATAAATTCCAGATGGTTTAAATTCTTATGTTAAAAAAAATTTAACCACAAAATCTCAGTTTCGAGTAGTAGCATAATTTTGAGGCTTTCACATTCCTGGTCTTCACAAAACTAGAGAGAACCAAGCCCTGGATTATTTTCCAAAAATCTTTTTATACCCTTAGCCAGAAGCTGCCCATCAATAATATACTATTTAGGGGCACCTGGGTGGCTCAGTTGGTTAAGCGACTGCCTTCGGCTCAGGTCATGATCCCGGAGACCTGGGATCGAGTCCCACATCGGGCTCCCTGGTCGGCGGGAAGCCTGCTTCTCCCTCTCTCACTCCCCCTGCTTGTGTTCCCTCTCTGGCTGTGTTTCTCTCTGTCAAATAAATAAATAAAATCTTTTTAAAAAATAATATACTATTTAAATATTTAAATTTATCATTCAAATTTACATATTTCAAGAATCATACCTCTTTAAGGACAGATAACGTTTACTTATGAGAAGGCAGTGCCTCTCACATAACAACTTAAGCATTATGCAGCTTACTTTTTTGACTCTCAAAAGGAAAAGAAAAACTGCCAGCAGTGAAGAAAGTTCCTGCTAACCCATATTCTCTCCTGCATTTGGTGTTGTCATTGTTCTGGATTTGGGTCATTCTCATAGGTGCGTAGTCAGTCTGTATATCCTTTGCAAGTACTCATGACCCACGATGTTGAGCATCTTTTCCTATGCTTCTCTGTCACCTGTATGTCTTCTTTGGTAAGGTAATCAAGCCTTTTTAATTTCTGTATTTGTAAGGCTTTGACACCTGGACTTTGCTGACCCTGGAAAAGACTGCCCATGGCCCCCCAGGGCTAGCCAGTGTCTAGAGATACTAGGTGACTCTCCTTTCAGCACACCTTTCATACAAAGTCCAAATCAGAGCCATCTTCTGGATCGGGCTTTCACACTCAGGGCCCTATTCCTGTGTTTTAACAACCCCAGAGTCAGATGGCAGATAGCAACACAGGCCCCAGAGCCTGCTGAAATTATTCAACTAGACAACCCTAAGTCATCTGACCCTGCTTTGTCCATTCCTTCACGTGGAAATCATGGTAAAGGCCTTGGTCACACTTCTTCTTGGCTCCCTCTGCCCCCGCCCAACCCGGGGCTGCCCGCTGTGCCCTGCACAGGGTGGCATGTCCCTCCCCTTGGGGACAGCGTCTAACAAACTCCCTTCCCAGAGGTGGTCATCTCCTGATCTCCTGATCTGCTGGCCTCACTACACCTGGACAATAACAACACCTACATTTAAAAGAATGCTTTGGGTGTTCACTTTGTAATGACTGATTAAACTGAACATTTGTATTTCCTGCAGTCTGCAGACAGAATTTTGTTCACATGAAGTAAAGTAAACAAATTTTCTACTTAAAAAAGTCACGCTCTGGTTAAGCACAAAGTAATAACTGTCATATATTCTGCTTTTCTCGGCATTTTCCTAGATCCAGTTCGATGTAATCATATGGAACTTGTGAAAATTCCTGGGTTGCTATTTAATCTTCAAGCTACTACTCAAATAAAAAGTAGGAATTAGGTCATTTTGTCTTCTATGAGAATGACCAATATTTCTTGCAAGTCAGTGAAATTTTAAAAACTGTTTGCTACACAGCTGAACCCAGTGAAAGCTAGCTACTTAACAAAGATGCCAGATTATAGGTGAGCAGTTTTAACATTACTGAACATGTTTTAAATTAAAGTTATACAGACTTTTCTGTTGTTGTTCTTTCAAGCTTCAAATGTCATTTACAATCATTTCAAGTTAATATTTAATCCAAAGTATATCCACCCACATACATGTGTAAACGGACTGATCTGGCTTTTGAGGCCTGCTCTCGGGGAAACAAGTGCTGACAAATGCTGAAATTCTCAAGAGCTTATTGCTTTCAGAGCTTAGAGCAAGAGCATAAAGAAAAAAGGAATAAACAAAAGTAGCTAACGACAAATAAATATCTAAATGCCTAATAAATGAAGAGAAAAATGGTGAAAAATGCCACCATATACACCAGGGTCTCCCTGATTAAATTTAGACCAGTGCTGTCAGAGAGAACTTCCTGGAACAGTGGCATGCTTTCTGTTTGGACTGTCCAATACGGCAGCCACTCTTCACTCACATGTGACTATTCAGCATTTGCAGCGTGGCTAGACTGACTGAAGAACTGAATGTCTAATTTAATTTAGATTAATTTAGATTTATTTACTTATTTTTAAATATTTTATTTATATATTTGACAGAGACACCACGAGAGAGGGAACACCAGGCAGGAGGAGTGGGAGAGGGAGAGGCAGGCTTTCTGTTGGGCAGGGAGCCAGCACAATGCAGGGCTCGATCCTAGAACCTTGGGGTTATGACCTGAGCCAAAGGCTGAGCCACCCAGGTGCCTCAATTAATTTAGATTTAAACAGACTCATGTAATTAGTAGCTACCAGTTAGACAGTACAGGTATGTCCTTTCTCTACTGAAAAAATACTAAAAATTTTTTTTTTAAAGATTTTATTTATTTGACAGAGAGAAACACAGCCAGAGAGGGAACACAAGCAGGGGGAGTGAGAGAGGGAGAAGCAGGCTTCCCGTCGAGCAGGGAGCCCGATGTGGGACTCGATCCCAGGTCTCTGGGATCATGACCTGAGCCAAAGGCAGTCGCCTAACCAACTGAGCCACCCAGGCGCCCCAAAATACTAAGTTTTAAAATGACTTCATAATACTTCTGAAGAAACCCTAAGTATCATAAATCAAGATTGTAGGTAGTTTCTCTTGACATCCTGTACTCTAGAGGAACACAAAAAAGATGCTTCCAAACAGAAAACTTGAACAACAAAATGTATTCTAGATGTTTCATCTTAGGATTATTACCATGCGGTATAAGACTAAGTTCTTGATGAATCTTTGTGAGAAAATGAATAAGTAAGTTCATGAATTAATCGGCAAGCAACTTACTTCCCTCCTTGACGTGGGAATGGGAAAGCTTATGGCAAAGGGTAAGTATTTCTTTGAAATTTAGAGTCATTATCTCTCATCTTTTTAGAAATGAGTTCAATAGTAATAGAGTTGGATGGATGGAAAGTTAGCTAGATAGAATGACAGTTAATTAGTTTGATAGATGGACCTTAGTAAATGATTTTTAAATGTTGAAACTCCCACTAGGATGTCTCCGTCTCGCTTTCGGACCCGATTAAAGACTGCAAGCCAAGCTTTTTCATGTTCTTTCAACCCCTAAGTTATTTTTTCTGCTTCAGGAGAAAGGAGTCCATTTTACATAACAATTTTAAAATTTATACAAGTTATTTTAAAACCCTCAAAAGGAAAATAAAACCACTTGTACTATCAGACCCAGAGATAACAATGGTTATAATGTGTTGCCTATCCATCATTTTTTTCTTTGCTGACTACACATACATGTGCATGTAATATTCTTTTTTCCTTTTTTTTTTTTTTTTTAAAGATTTTATTTGACAGAGAGAAATACAGCCAGAGAGGGAACACAAGCCGGGCGAGTGAGAGAGGGAGAAGCAGGCTTCCCGCTGAGCAGGGAGCCCGATGTGGGACTCGATCCCACGTCTCCGGGATCATGACCTGAGCGGAAGGCAATCGCTTAACCAACTGAGCCACCCAGGCGCTCGTGCATGTAATATTCTAAAATAAAAACTGGACTTTACTTAATGGTAACTTGTTTTTCAAATGTTCTAATAGTAGCAAATATATTTCTATGCCAGTCAGTATACTATTTTAATCAATGTTAATGTCTGTACAGCATTCCACTGCCAAAATCTTTTTTTTAAATTGTTATGTTAGTCACCATACAGTACATCAGTTTTTGATCTAGTGTTCCAAGATTCATTGTTTACATATAACACCCAGTGCTCCATGCAGTACGTGCCCTCCTTAATACCCATCACTGGGTCACCTCATCCTGCCACCCCTCTCTGCTCTAAAACCCTCAGTTTGTTTCTCGGAGCCCACAGTCTCTCATGGTTCGTCTCCCCATCCGATTCCCCCCCTTCATTTTTCCCTTCCTTCTCCTAATGTTCTCCATGCTATTCCTTATGTTCCAGAAATAAGTGAAACCATATGATAATTGACTTTCTCTGCTTGACTTATTTCACTCAGCATAATCTCCTCCAGTCCCACCCATGTTGATACAAAAACTGGATATTCATCCTTTCTGATGGCTGTCCACTGCCAAAATCTTAACGTGAATCATAATCCTGTCTTTTCTCTCTACGTGTTTTTCTACATGTTTTTTCCTGATGCTACTTCAACAACTTTGTCTATACACACTGGTTTTAAAACTCTACATAATTCTCTGCAAGTTATTGTAATTGATTTGCCCTTTCCCCTTGGATTTCCCAGTTAGGTTAGCATGTTCCTATGAGATGACAGGATTTCAGACTTGAGACTAAAGTTGCTAATGGGGTTTTCTCCCTACCAGTAGGGGACTGGTAAGCAAGATTGGGGAACATCAGCTGTCAGATTTCCCAAGCTAGAGGTAGGATTTGGGAATGAGGAGGAAAACAGTTTCAGCTCTGGGGCATAAATGGAGCTTTAGTAAGACTCCTACAGAATTTCCAAGGAGTTAGTGCTTCCCAGTGTATGAAGAATCTTTGCATCAAAGAGTCAACGTTCAAAATGCTCACTGTCGTTCATGGTGAATTTTTTTGATCTGACTCTGAAAGTCTTTTGAATTCTTGGGCATGAAAATGAATTTCTACTAGATTTATTCAATAACCCACCATATTTGCATAGAAGATAAGGGTTTGGTGATGCACAATTTGTTCTAGCCAGGTTACCAACTTGGAATCAGAAGGCAGGAGCAAGGACTGGGATTCACTTTCATCTTTTGGACAAACAACAAATTTCCTTGTCCTGCACATTTGCACATATGCATTCATTTGAAAACATACAGTACTCCCCTTGTTAAAATGGAATCCCACCAGCAAGCTAACTGATTCACAAGTTTGCTAACTAATTCCATACTAATGGCTTAAATGAAAGGTTAATAAAACACAGTCAGGACTCCATTATATTTCGCTTGTAACAACCTTTGTTAAAAAAAACAAAAACAAAAACAGGGCGCCTGGGTGACTCAATGGGTTAAAGCCTCTGCCTTCAGCTCAGGTCATGATCTCAGGGTCCTGAGATCAAGGCCTGCCTCGGGCTCTCTGCTCAGCAGGAAGCCTGCATCCTCTGCTCTCTCTGACTGTCTCTCTGCCTACTTATGATCTCTCTCTTTGTCAAAAAAATAAAATCTTTTTTTTTTAATAAATAAAATCTTAAAAACAAAAACAAATACAAACCAAACCAGAGGGAGAAAAGCACTGGTGCTTCATTAAAAGGAAAACGTCTGGGACATCATCCTGAGCTGGAATGCACCACAGCCGGAAGCATTCCTCAGGCCCGTCTCCCTGCCAAGTCACGGGGAAGCCGTTTCTCTGAGGCAGGAAAGAAATCCCCACAGGTATCCCATGACCAGACTGACCAGAGCGCACAAGGCAGCATTGTTTGTGGCTCTGCAGGGTCCACTCGAGATGGGAGAAATCTGTTCACATAGACTACCGTGCACTTTACAACTTCACACCCCCTCCTACGATGAAACTCACATCTGACTGGTGCTTACGAAGTCCAAGGGAGGCCGGGAGTGCTGTATCCCCTTTTTCTCCCCCACAGATCTGAGTTAACAGCAGAGGTTTATTTCTTCCAAAAAAATGAAGGTGTGTGTCAGTTCAAGAGTCAACGTCCGGATTTTCCCCTTGATCTGGCTTCCTTGTCTCAAGACCCTGGTGGCCGCCTCAGGCTGATGGTTCACATAAGTCTGCAGCCCCAACTGAAGTAAACCGCTGCTGCCAGGCTGTCTCCACTTGGGTGTTTTCACCAGCACTTCTAAGACAACGTGTACAAAATCATTCCCTGTTTTCTCCCATGAAGCAACTCTCTTGCTTGGCTTCCTTACAGCTCTAGTGGCATGGGACGCTGGAAACTGTGAGTTACCCTTTACGTCCCTCACTTACTCATCATCATTTGGGAATCAGAGAACAATCACAGATGCCCAGCCGAGGAGCTTGGGCATGTCCAGAAAGTAGCAGACACCGTAGACGCTTGCCTGTGTGACTGCACGATAAATGTCTTTTGGAAAATTATCCTGTTTTCGATCATACTGCATCTTACCATATCTTCTTAACCAGTCATTAGCTCTAATATTTATTTATTGGACAAATACTCCTATAACATTTACTCTTCACATCTGAAATCTTCCCGGCAGCCCTTTTAGGAACCTACAACGGTTATTCCTGTCTCACGGATGAAGGTTAGAGAGCACAGGAAACTCAGTCACCTTGCCCTGGCTATTATTTTTTTTCTGAACACATAGCCTTTTTTCATGCTCTTCCTGGTCTCCTCACCTCTGCCCCCAAATGCTTTTCTCTTCCCACTTTGCGCAAATATATGCTAGCCTCCAGACTCAAGAGCCACACCTCCTCGTGAAGACCCAACTGTTCGGTTCACGTTTGTCCCCTCCCCCTGAAGGTCTCCTCCGCTCATTCTCCATATGATGTCTGTGTTGCTCAGCAAAATTACCTGTCCCATTTCCCAAGTACACGGAAAGCTCCTGGAGATCTGAGGCCATCAACATGTTCTTTTATGTTCCTCTAGTACTGAGTAAAAATATAACTGGTACTCAGTGTTTATTATTTAACTGAACCTAAATGATAAATACTGCCACTAAGAAAAATACAAATTACCTAATATGTCTTTTGATTTTTGGAGCTACTATAAAATATACATTCTTCACTGTTCAATGAGTATATTACAGACTTGTATGGCTAGAAACGCTGTTTTCTTGTTTGTATCAGAACAGGGGTCAAAAAATTATGTCCCAGCGTCCAAATCTGTCGTGCAGACATATTAGTGGCACAATGCCATACCCTTTATGGACTGTCTGTTGCTACTTTCACGGCTCAAGGACAGAACTGAATATCTTGCCATAAAGACCATATGGCCTATGAAATCCCAAATATTTACTCTTTGGCCCCTTACCAAAAAAGCTTATTGATCCTTGTTTTAGACAAAAACGAAATAAAGCATCTGAATAGGAAACACTTCTGCTGTTTTTAATTTGAATTTATTTTTCCCTATTTTCTTAACACTATTCTGTTGAGTTTTCAAATTAAGCATCTACCTATGGTTTGGGATAAAAATCCGAGTAAGCATAATTTGCTCTGTGTCACAATACAGTTCAAGTACATTAAAAAAGAGCTTGCCAGGGTAGTGTGCCCTGCAAAGTTTCTTCCCCTTTTCCAAAGTTTCTCTTGACCCTCAGCATTCTGGTATAATCCATGCTTTGAATGTTTCACATGGTTGTAGGAAAACATTAAATCTCAGTGATTGTTAGCAGTCTGGTCAAGTTTGCTTATTGTTGCTTAGATTTCCCAGGCTGGCGGAGGCAAAAAGAGACATGGGTAAGAAAATCAGCGAATCCCCAAGCCAACTCTACCTGGTTTTGAAAGGCACGTAGAGAAAGACAGCATTTAGCTCTAACTGATGTCACAGTTTTTTTGTTTGTTTGCTTTTGTTTTATTTTTAAATTTTTTCTAATCAAAGCAATGAGAGGAAGAGTGGGCCTTCCCACTATTCATAAACAATAATGCAAAGCAGTCAGTTGATGGATTAAAATCACATATTTTCAATCTAGTGATGGAATGCCTTTAAGTTTTTACTTGAATTTCTTTTGGTCTAGCCTCATTCTTGGTCTCCAAGAACCCTGCATGTAGGACTGAACTGTGTTGTGTGCCTTGCTTTTGAATCTCTCTCCTAGAACTCTCTCTCCTAGCTACCACTGTTCCTTTGACTGTGTGATTCTTATAGTCCTTGGGAGTTCTGACTCTGACTAGCAACCCAGTGGCTGGGTCTCTACTGCCTGCTGACAGGTTTCTTCAATGTTGACAGCCTGCTCAACTCCCTCAAACCTCCAAGCAGCGTCGGTTCCCAGACTTCCTGTCATCATGTCACCACAGTGCACTGTGATGGGCCACCTGGCCTCCGGCTTTGGCCCTGCACACGCTGAGGTCATCCTGGCCACTGCACCAGCCACGCGCAGCACCTGTGGCCGCATCTGCCCAGCTCACAGCAGGGCCCTCCACCTGGGGGCTCCCCATCTGCCCTGCCTGCTATACTCGACGGGGTTCCAACCAGCGTCAGCTGGAGACTGCACGAGACAAAGGGAGGGAAGCTAGCTCCAAACCCTCAGCAGTCTTCTCATATACCACACTGCTCAACAATCACAAACCTACTGCATATATAGCCAGAGTCCAATAATTTTCCTAATTTTCATTCCACACTGGAGTTATAAAGTCCCTAAGGACAAACTTACCACTCAGACACGACATCCAACAATTTTCTCATCACAAAAGCTAGAAACAAGCCAATAAATATGTGTGGCTCTTTTTTTCTTAGTAAATATTATGTTGGCATCTTTAGACATTTTTTAAAAAAGATTTTATATGTTTATTTGATAGAGAGAGTGTACACATGTGGGGGAGGGAAAGCACACTCCCCACTGAGTAGAGAGCCCAACGTGGGCTTGATCCCAAGATGCTGAGATCACAACCCGAGCCAAAGGCAGACACTTAATGGACTGAGTCACCCAGGCGCCTCTATGTTGGCATCTTTAAAATGTTCATTTTCGGGCGCCTGGGTGGCTCAGTCGGTTAAGCGACTGCCTTCGGCTCAGGTCATGATCCTGGAGACCCGGGATGGAGTCCCACATCGGGCTCCCTGCTTGGCAGGAAGCCTGCTTCTTCCTCTCTCACTCCTCCTGCTCGTGTTCCCTCTCTGGCTGTGTTTCTCTCTGTCAAATAAATAAAATATTAAAAACAAAAAAAAAAGAATTTCCTTTAAAAAAATGTTCATTTTCAATACAGACTGTCGTCTATGGCTCTTTTTAAAACAATATATTCATACGTGTGTATAGCACATCATACATACAATCTTTGGCATTGGCCTAAGGATGATTCTTAGAGCTAACCACTGGGTTTATCCACAGCCCATCCTTGCTTAAGCACCGGATACAGGAAAGAAAAGGATGAGATAGAATATTGCACAATTTTGTGGAAAGGAAAAATCCCAGAGTAATAAAACGGGTTAACCATGAGTAATATAAACCTTAACAAGATATAGCAAGCATTGATCTAGTTTCTTATAGTCCTTAAAGGTACATAGGAATAGGAAAATTGGATTAAAGCTTCAGAGAGAGTGAAACTACTAGTCAGGGACTGCAGCTCTTGAGGGACAACTTGGTGGATCCAGGAGACCGTTAGTAGGAAAAGATTCTGCTGATAGATCGACTAACAAAACCATATCGAAAATTTACAGTACATTAGAAATGACAAAAAGGAGGCATAGCAAAATGTCTAGAAAAATAAAGAATTATAGAAGAAATGTGAAGATAAAGTGATAAGGGTATTAAAAGAGAAAACAAATCGACGCGTAGTCAAGTCATTCCATGCAGAATATTATGGGGAAATACTGGAATCGAATTCTTGGTGAAGAATGGTGCAGCAGCTCTGTTAAGTGGATAGGAACTAGAAAAATGTGACAGATTAGCAAGAGTTCTCTTGTGTGGTGAATTAGAATCTAAATAAAGCACACAATCTAATAATGTGTGTTCACGGCTATCCTAGAATCTTTAAGTTCGATGAAATGAGGTGCGTGTATGAGATATTCAAACTGAGTTTACACCTGCAAATTGTAAAATATGACAGTATTCCACTATGAAAATAAAAGAATGTTTTCTCCAACATTCTTTATGTAGGAGAGTTCAAAATTAATATTTTCTGAAGAAAAACGAGTGATTTCAGATCTATAATGAAATATACAAAAAGTTAAAAGACAAAAATGGCTATAGGATTCTTTTACTTCCATATAGTAAGAAAAGCCATAGGGGCGCCTGGGTGGCTTAGTCATTAAGCGTCTGTCTTCGGATTAGGTCATGATCCCAGGGTCCTGGGACCGAGCTCTACATTGGGCTCCCTACTCAGTGGGGGGCCTGCTTCTTCCACTCCCACTCTCCCTGCTTGTGTTCCCTCTCTTGCGGTCTCTCTGTCAAATAAATAAAATCTTAAAAAAAAAAAAAGAAGAAGAAGAAGAAGAAGAAAAGCAATGATGCTCTTTTAACTCAAAAGGTAGTTTGGCTAAGGATTGGTTACAGGGCAATAACATACAACTACTATGGATCAGCCCAAACAGAACTGATAGTCAGCAGGTAATTTTGGAAGAGAAGACATTCTCTGACATCTGGTGTTTAATTCTTTTCAATCAACGAACACATCATACAATCTTCATTTTTCATGCTGAATCATATCACAATCTCATAAGCACCCAAAATACTAAATACTTAAAAATTCAGTATCCATACATTCTTAGCAAGTGTTAAGAGCCCCAGTCTATTTGGGACCAAATGGTAGTTCCTCCCTTTAAGTTGGATGACCTCAAATTTTCCTAACTCTCTGCCATTTTCTCATCTGTAAAATGAAGGTAGTAATGGCATCTTTCTTATAATGAATGAGGAACAAAATGAACTTATATTTTTGAGATATTTAGAGCAGTGTTTAGTTTATAATCAGTACTATGTGAAGGCTTAATATGTAAACACTTACTGAGTATCTACTGCCCTTAAAAGGATCCAAATACAGCTCAGTCATAGTTCCAAGCCACACAAAGGTAAGTTTGTCTACTTTGATTTTCAAAATTTATATTCTAGTTCCCAGAAATGTGCCATATATGTTGAATACAGTGATTATATAAGGTACTTTGTCTATCTTAAACCATAAGCAGATGAACAATTTGGATCACTTCCTTAGAGACTGGGATGTTCCTTAGGAGATGGCTTGTTGATGCACATCTGCTAAAATGTATCCAGCCTCCCACTGTCTTCCAACACTATGCTTCTATGAGTTAGAAACAAAAAGAGCCTACTAATCATTCTTTTAAAAAGCAGAGACCAGGGGCGCCTGGGTGGTTCAGTTGGTTGAGCGACTGCCTTCGGCTCAGGTCATGATCCCGGAGACCAGGGATCGAGCCCCACATCGGGCTGCCTGCTCGGCGGGAAGCCTGCTTCTCCCTCTCTCACTCCCCCTGCTTGTGTTCCCTCTCTAGCTCTGTTTCTCCCTGT